>BPLR01014380.1:0-37701 GCA_021605095.1 Caerostris extrusa | reverse complement strand
TATTATTTGTTATCATTAAAGTAATATTATTTTTTAAATTTGCTATATGTTTCATCATAAGCAACAAAATACATTTATGTTTAAACAATTTAATTGAGTTCATTCATCTATTTGACATTATTTATTTGGTGAGTAATACTCTGAATTAATATTTTATTTTTAAAATGTACTTTTCTCCATAATTGTAATCTCACATTTAGTTCCATAAGTGACATATAAAAATTCTTGTTAAATGGCATGGCATTACGGAAATCTGATTAAGGAATTACTAAACAAGCATAATTAATCTTACCATAGCTGAAATAATCTCGGAAAGTATTGAAAAGATATTACATATTGCTTAAAGTAACTCATTTCAATAACACTTATTAATAAATAATTGGATATCTCATTAGAGAAATACTTCTAAAAATATGGACTCTGAATTCTAGCTATCAAAATTAATTAGAGACTTGAAATATAACTTTCCCCCAAGTTTCAGTTTTAATTGGATAAACCTTTTTAAGATAAGTATTTTTAACATCTATTTCATGAGAAACTTTTAAGCCGGAATTATAATTAATACACTTAGCCCATGATAAAAAAAATGGAGCCAAATATAGAACTCTCATTACATTATGGTGTAGGATCTGGTTGAATTTTATAGATCAGTTTATTTTGAAAATAATTATTTAAATAATAACATCTTTCTGGCTGCAATAGATTTGAATGTCTCGAACAAATTTAAGTACTGATTTCACATTCATAATGCATCTCATGTGTATTTAAATTTATTTATTCTTTTTATGAATTATTTATAGTAAAAGCAGATTAAATTGTTAAAAAATAATAATAATTAGAAGCATATATAATTTTTTTTCCTATCATTTGAAGCATTTTTTAATTGTTAATAATAATGATAATTAGGGAGCAGATATAATTTTTTATATCATTTAAAGCACTTTTTTAATTGTCAATAATAATAATTAGGAGCAGATATAATTTTTTCTCCATACCAATTATAAATTTTTTTTAATTGCTTAGCTTATTTCTTTCTTTTTTAAATTCTTTCCGAGTACCGACAAATAAACAAGTTTTTAAATTTTTATTAAAAAGAACAAATAACTAAACGAAATAAATTTTAAAACTTTCGGAAATATATTTACTAAGAAATTCCTCTTAAATTAAAGTAAAGTTTATCGTACGTTGTACGTACGAAGTGATAATAATTTTTTTTTTTTAATGTAGCTTATTTATTTATAATAATTTACATTGGATTTGTGAAATACCGTAACTTTGGTACTGGGTGGGGTTCACAGAAAACAGCAAAAATTCTTATAATATTTTTTAATTTATATTTTTGAACTATTTTAAATTGCTTGATTTTGAAATGCATATCAAATAAATATTAATTGATCTATAATTCCCTAGTTACACGCCTAACCGTATCACATTAAACTAACTTGCAGAAGGACACACATGCTCAAATACTCTGGCAACATTCGTTGAATTCAATTCTTTCAGAAGCAAGAAACTGTGATGTTTTTGGAAAATACATGGATAGTCAGAAGGTTTTCTTGATACGGATTTCTCTTACTATCAAGATACACAAATGTGGGTTAAGCTACTCCTGAAAATCCAAAGAATGCCTTTCCATCAACTCCATCGGTGGATTATGCATAACTATGCCGCCTAATTATATTCTAAGAGAAATACGAAGACCATCGAAAATATTAAAATAATGTTTTAATATACACTCAAGAGCCAAAACATTATGACCACCCCTTGCTACATTTTGCAATGGATTTTGGATGACGTGGAAGGCACATGATCAGGTGGAAGTGGTATTTAACTGCTGCTGGAGAGTCCGAAGAATCATTCTTTCACTCCCCTCTGTGTGTGATGAAAGGCTGCGGATCTAAGAGATTTTGATAGAGGGCAGATTGTAATGGCACGAAGGCTCGAAACAAGTATTTCCGAAAACTGCACGACTCGTTCGCGATCTACAGTTGTTAGTACTTATGCAAAGCAGATGAATGACGGTGATACCAGCAGTAGACGATATGATGTTGGACGTCCACACGCTATCAAAGAAAAAGGTCGTCGGAGACTGTCTCTGCATGGTGAAGTTAAAACCGAGCCAGACAGTGGCTCAGCTGACAGCCCAATACAATGCAGGGCCAAGTAGAATAGTAATGGAGCACACTGTTCAGCGGACACTGTTGGATATGGGGCTACGCAGCAAACATCCCACCGTGTGCCTTTTTAAGCTGACCAAGCGTCATCGCCAACTGCGCCTGCGCTGGGTTCGGAAACATCGTGACTGGTCCATGAATCAGTGGGAGAGAGTTGCTCCGGTCAGATAAATCACGGTTTGTCATTCATCACGCCGATGGCCGTGTCAGATACGGCGTCTTCCAGGCGAACAGTTGCTCCCCCAATGTACAGTAGGTCTTACACAGGCCGGTGGTGGCGGTATTATGCTTTGGGAGACGTTCTCTTGGGCGTCTCTGGACCCGTGGGTGTGGAAGAGCAGACCATGAATGCTACAGGGTATCTGAACATCATTGCGGACCAGTTGCACCCTTACATGGCCTCTGTTTTTCCAGCTGGAAATGGAATGTTCTAACAGACAATGCCCTTGTCACAAGGCTAAAATTGTGTTGGAGTGTTCCAGTGAAACATGATGCTGAATTCCAGTTAATGTCCTGACCGCCTAACTCACCGGATCGCAATCCGATAGAACACATTTGGGATGTCCTGAGACGGCAGCTCAGAGTTCAAAGACCACCAATTCGCAATATCTCGGATTTGCGTGACTGTTGCTTAAAAACATCTGGTACAATCTGTCTCCGGCCCTCTGCCAAGGACTTGTGGCATCCATGCCAAGGCGGGTTGAAGCTGTGTTGCACTCCAAAGATGGGCCAACCCTGTTATGACAGGTGGTCATAATGTTTTAATTTTTGAGTGTAGTTGCATCAGCTTGGTGGCCAATTGGTTAGCGCTCTATTATTTGGCACCACTCATCCATACCAGGCTTCATGTTTGAATTCTGGTTGGGGCATGGATGTTTGTTAGCGTTCCGAATCCAAGTTTAACTAGGTCCCGATCTAATTAGCCCAAAGTAATGATGATCTATATTAGCCCACCAATGACCACAGAACGATAAGCCAAACCTAACATTAATATACTTGTAATTTATTACATTTCCGCATATCTTAAAAGTTATTTTAATATGATTATGAATCAAAATCAATATTAAAATTTAAAAAAAAATCATATGATAAGTGTATATTTCAAATAAACAATTTCACTGGGAAAAAAAAACTTCCTAATATTAGAATAGTAAAAAAAAAAAAAAAAAAAAAAAAAAAAAAAAAAAATCTTACTTAAAATCAAGTTTCTAGGCATTTTTTAAATGAAGAACTTTGAAACTCTTCCACGGTACTCAAAAGTCTCATAAAACCCAAATTTCAATAAACTTGATTCCGAAATCTCAACAGCTTCAAAATCTTCGCATAATCCGTATCTATAGTTGAACAAACATTCTGATGTCAGGAAAGACTTCTAGCATTAATCTTACCCACTCCACCCTTCAGAAGGAAGAAGGTCCGAGGTTCTTACTAAGATAGATGAAACAGCAAACTTAATTCCATTTTGTTTCTGTTAGCCTTTGCGTTTAACATGAGTTTTACGAGAAAAAGAGGATATGACTTGGAAATCAGTTAAGATTTTTGAAGCAGATGGTAAAAGCAATGGAACGGGTTAATGTCTTGTTGTTTGGGAAAGAAGGCTTTTTCTTTTGTTTTATATTTTCTTTTTCTTTGTGGGGGAAGGGGGTGGAGAATAATGTCTTCCTTGCTGGGGTTAACAGAATGGAGCTTTATTTGAAAGTAGATTTTGCTTCATAGTAATTTAAGAACGGGAATTGGAATGTTGGTGTTAGATTAAGGAAATACTAAATATTTTGGTTCATTTTTATTTTTCGAGATTGTTAAAATAAGCCTAAATTGAAAAATATACATCCATAAAATTAATAATATGTATTACATATTTCAACTATCTTACCTTCAGTAATAATCAATTTCCAAATTGTGTAAAGAAATTTATCAACAATGAGTACTCGTATTTAGAAAGTAACGCAAACTTAAAAATTAAAATTTGAGATATTATTTACTTAATTAAATTTATTATTATTTAAGATTAGAATAAAAACGTTATATTTTATTATTAATTATTAATTCCCATTCAACAATTAATAATAATAATGTAATCATGCTTTTTTTAAAAATGTAATATTGTATAGTTTTTCTTAGTTCTGATTTGAAAATTAAAAGTTATCATTTAAAATAAAAAACAATTGTGCCTTATTTATTGTTTTTAATATGATGTTAAACTAATCAATTAAAATATATATGATTGATTTTTTGGTTGGCAGTCGACAGAATTCATGTACCTAACACATAAAAAATGTTTAAAATTAGTATATTATTCATGAAACACAGCACAGAATCAAGAAAACGATGGAAGTTGCCGAGAATTTCTTAACTATTCAATCTATGGTTAATGATGTTAATCAGAGGCCCAGTTACTTCCATCGTATTGATATTTATAATCAACTGTACCATCATTTGTGGCATGACGTAGTCGATCTATGAATAGTGTCTTCTTGTATTGTTATAAGCTCTTTCTGATTAAACAGAGATGGCCGAAAAGGCGAATTAGAGGACTTTTTGGGCAATGATGAATTTTTATTAAATTAATTAATTAAAAAATTAATCATTTCAGAAAAGTTACATAAAATTTACATTTTAATTGTAATTGTCATTAGTATTGTAAAAAATAACTAATCTTTTACCTGCATCTAATTTATGTAAGTTCCTTTCATTTCTTATTTTGCCATGCTGTCTCTTTTTACATTTTGCCTTGCCAATCGAATTAAAAAAAGTCAATTAATTAAACATCCATGATTATTTATATATTTATCAAGTAATATTTAGAAAATGATTTAACTATTAAGAATTATTATGCTCATAAGAAAATACTCCCTTGAAAATAAAATGTTGATATTATTCCCAATATTCTTTATAATTACTTACTTATGTGTATATTCTGCCCGTTTTCGTCTTTTTTTGTATGCGAAACTACGAGTATAAAAAAAAAAAAAAGAAAAAGAATTATAAAGAATGGTTACATTAAAAGTTACACTGAAAAAGTTCTAAGATAATGTAATTTCACCATAGGGAAATAAGACAAACATATTTTTTAACTTTTCAAGCTAAAAATAAATTGAGAAAATACTCATAGTTGTTACATTGTTGTATTTTTTTTCTGCTCACGAATAAAGGGGAAATACATTATAACAACTGCACTACAACAATTGTAGAAATATTTTTAGTTTTTACTCATTAAAGTTACTTAAATGAGTTTTTTACGTGCCTTCTTTATAAAAAACTTCTTTTACGCAAATGTCGGCCAAAAGATATGCTTTATCTACTATTATATTGAAAAAAATCAACACATTTATTCTGTTTTAATCATATTTCTGTTCCCTAGTCAAATTTTATCTACCCAAAAGTTTGAATTTGTACTTTTTTTCTTTCCTTTCTATTTTCTCTTGTCTTCTTTGTTTCTTATTCACTTTGATTTAAAATGAATCGGACAAAATTGTTATAATTACAAAAATATTTTATAAATAATTTAAATTCACAGAATGCAACAAAAACAATATTTTTCAATAAATTCTATTTTATCTGGCATATGAACAAGCATAGCGAATTTATATCAAGCATAAATAAGGGCTGTGATAAGGTAAAATGAACATCACAATTATTTTAATCTCAGAAAAAATAATTGGTTTTTAGCAAAATAGAATTTTTATATATTAAAATAATATTAAATTCAATTTTAATTAAAAATAAAAAAAAAAATAAAGGGAAAATTAGTAGAATATTTTAGGGGCTGAATGACTTCATTTTCATTAATGATTTAGTAATAATCGCTTATTTGATTCATTATATCGCTGAAGATTTTTGTTTATCTTTTATATATAAAAAGAAAAAAATATATATATAAACATTTGAAATCATCTATTTAAAATTTTAAATGCATTATTATTACGAAACTTAAATTAATTGTCGCAATTAATGAAAACGCAATTTTCTGCAAAAATTATTAACTTCTTTTTTTTTTTTTTATCTGTAATACATAATCAGAGTGTTTTGTAATTTACAATTAGAATTTGTTACAAGATTTTAAACAAAACCCTTGCTATTTCTCAAGATGTTGTGCTTAAAGCATTCTCATTTTTTAACGCACCCATAAAACAATGCAAGCCCTAGATTTCAGTTACATTAAAAATTCAAATGCGTGTTATTTCATCAGGCTTAAGTAGCTTAAGATATTTCAAACGAGAAAAAAGAATTCTTGTGCAAATATTTGTCAGCCTGTCTTTTCTGTAATCTTGTTTATTTTGGCACTGCATCAAGTTGATTAGATCGTAGCCTATGCAAACAACTCGTTCTTATGAACGATTCGATTTCAGAATATAAAAACTCTTTTTTTTTTAGAAATCAACAAAATATTAAAATATTTCATAACGTTTGAATACATAGACCGATATTAATTCTTACTATATATGACACTAAATAATCTGTAATTGTCATCAACGACAAATAAATACGAGGCAATCACTCTGAATTTCTTCACAGAAACAATACCCATTCCACCATCTCTCACTGATTTATTATTCATGGCATACATTAATGAAAAATTTCCATAGTTGTACAAAAAATAACAAATAAATACATTAAATTAAAAAAAATATAACTCGCATATTAATCGCATGCTAACAGTTGATTGCTTATAATAATCTGAGAGCTTATTGTAATATTGATAATTTTTTTGCTCGATCACCATTTTCCATTCACCCGAACAACATGCGAAAATTTTTTTCACTTCAAACTTTTTTTCAACAAACATTTTCTATCATTTTTCGCTATAAACAAAAAACTTGGTTTACATTCTTTAATGACATGCGGCAACGACAATGGTAATGGTAAATCGCTTACATGCGTCTAACAAATACCAAAACAACTCAATGTCATAAGCACAAATTCAAACAATTTTAAGAAACAAGTTTTAAACCGAATAAGATTTATAATAATTTTTTGGCGGAAGATAATAACAAAATTACTAGTCTATTAAAATAACAAATCATATAATTAACAAATATTTAGAACAAAAAATAAAATACAATTTATATGATAAATATAAATTGTCACTCTTATTATTATTATTTTTGCAAATTTATGAACAGGAGATAATAGTTAGGTTGGTAAACATATCTCATATACCATCGATCTACCTGACTATTGTTGCGATACCTATATACATGTCACAATCAAATATCAAATATTTTCGTTTCTGATAGCCACGACTGCAAAGGATGCTAACCGGAAAAAAGTAATATGAAAAAAAGTACATTTATCACAACTATCGTTAAAATATACTATAGCTGGATTTGAAGTTGAAAATCACAAATCTTTTTATAAGGTCTGCAAAATTATCGAACGATTGATGTTGAAAATAACTTTTAGTAGTTGATAAAATGGTATTTGTACTGGGAATGTTGAATTAAAACAATAAATACAGCGAAACGACCAATGATGGAACGCTGAATCGAGATTCTACTATACTTAAATATAAAATAATAATGTTATTTGTTAAAAAAAATACATTATTTTAAAAATAGCCTAGTTAAAGTATTTCTTCTGGAGTTCTTTTTAATGTTGAACAGGTATTTGCGAAGTCTACGCAGCTGCTCTCGAAAGAATCCTTGTACTCGTTTAGTTTTCATGTAACCTATGGAGACAGAAATGTTCTTCGTGAATCCGGCTGATTTTCTAAAGAATACTCACAATGCAATTCTATTGAATTCGGTGGCGCTCTTAAACTGTCAAGAGGACGTATCAAATGTCGTAAAAGTCTCGGCAGGGAAGTTAAAAAGTAATGTGAAATATTGGTCGAATTATTTCCTTTTTTGCAACAGGAAAGTGTTAAGAAGATAGTGTGTTGTTGCGTTCAATTTTAAAAAAGAAATGGTCTCGCAATGTTTTAAAAATATATCTTTTGTAGAGCTCTGGCGCTCGGTACCACAGGTTCCGGGTTCGAGTCCCGGCGGTGCCATGGTTGTTTGTAGTGGTTCGGAATCCACTTTAAAAGTAGGTCCCGGTCTAATAGGATCGTAGAGCGTTGCGGGGGCATTGTTACTCCGCGTCCGTGGCTTATCTTCAAGTTACACGCGCCCCCTGGGTAATGCAAAGTGAGTACGTCTGTGCAGCACTTGCCTTAAGGCATCTAAGACCAAGCTGCCTGTGTTTGCCAGCTGCATTAGAAAGAAAAAAAAAATCTTTTGTAGAGATATTTATAAAAGTTCACAATATATTGTTCGCTGGTTTGGCTTTTAAAATTTTTCTTTTACTTTAATGTGTTGCTTAGTATTATCAAGCAGATTTTAGTTTTTTAGATCTTTGTAATAAAATTAGTTTCATCATTATGTGCATTTGTCGTATTATTTTTTAATACAATACTATTTTCTAACTAAAGGAAGCATAAAAGTTTCTAACCTTATTCTTATTGCTATATTATTAATGCTAACTAAATTTCGTATATATACACGTATCATGTAAATATAAATTGAAAATCTTGTTTATCCTTATTTAAATGTACAGTTTTCAGCCTGGAATTTTGAAATCTGGCACTTGCATAGCTGTGGCTTACGTAAGAAAATGGGCCACTTTAAAACTTGAAAATCCACCCCTTCCTAATTTCCCCAACCCTGATTTCCTTTTTTGTTATTTCCTTAATTTAATGAAAGGCTTGTATGTGTTTTTTATGAGCGATTTTTGTATCCTTTATCCTTGCTGCCACACTACTTTCACTACTTTTCAGATGAGTCGCAAAGTAATTGGGTAAATCGGCTATATATAATATTTTCAAGTAAAAAATAATTCATGAAGTATATTCTCCATCATTTTACAGACATATGTGAAGCAAATATACCAAAAATATTTGATGTTGTGTAATATGTCTCAAATTATCACAAATCAACATCAAATATGTATGGAGATGAATAAACCTCATTCATAAATAGTTGTACCTCCACTGGTCTTTATTTATCTGAATTTAGGATAAGCAAAAAATGCATTGTATTTTAATTAATGTTGTAAGAAAAATATATAAGTATCTTACAATAAATGAAACAACAAACTTCGTTGGTTAGGATGTTGCTAAGAATCAGTCGTATCTACTTTAAAAGAAAGAAGTTATGAATTTCCCCATTTATCGTTTAATTACAGCCATTTAAGACGTAAACAAGTGAGTTGCTTTTGCTGTTTCACTATAAAGTAATTCGCGACATAGTAAGTGTGTTTTTCGATTTTTCACAAGTATAAGAAGGACCAATTGCTTTAAAGAAGTTGAAGACAATGTATTATGATTTAGTACTGAAATGTAGAAGGCGTAATGTCCTCTAGAACATTATCCATTGATTTATATCATGAAAAACTTATAGCTTTTGTACATAGGTATGACAGAAAACTAGAAAATCTCCGTCAGTCACTTATAATAGATCAAGGAACTATGTTACAACCATCATTTGGTCAATGTATTTCACCTTTTCAATTCTCAATTTGACATATATAGGGCTTCAGATATAGGGATAAAAAAGCATAAGAAAAAGAAAACAACGACACTAAATATGGCACCAAATATGCCCAGTAATAAATATAAAATAAATCTAAATCAAAAATTGATCTAAAATTGATCAAAAATTGATCAAAAATCAAATGATCTAAAATCAAATAAAAAGATCTAAAATAAAAAAAAAATCAAATAAAAATCGAAAAATAAATAAAAAATTTAAAATCAAATAAAAAAAAAAATCAAATAAATCAAAATTAAATCAAAAAAAATCTAAATCAAGATCTAAAAAAATCAAATAAAAAAATCTAAATCAAGATTTGATCCAAACTAAAATAAAATAAAAAATCAAAAATCAAGGTTTAATCTAAATCTAAATCAAAATCAAATCAAAAAAAAAACGCTAAATCAAGTTATCGATTTCACGTCAGAAGAGATGCGTTTAACAATTAAAAACCTATGTTTTCTTTTCCGGAATCCATTTTTCTCGTCTTGACTTCACAGGCAGACTTCGATTGTCATGGAGAGGTGGACACCGCAGCACAGGAACAGGGAGAAAGAGTCAAAAGCCCCCATTAAATCATTTCTTTTGACTAATGGAGCGACGGGAATCTTTAATCATTTTGACGTCCGCTCTATTTAACTGGACAAATAGGCATCAGAAAGAAGAGCAGCCTCCCCTTTGTGGGGAAGATAAACCCACGCCAAGTGGGAACGATGGATGATTCTTCCGTGGTAGACAGATGCTTTTGTTGAATGAAGGGAGATTTCCCCATGTCAATACGTGATGTAGTTATATCATCTGGATTTTCGATTAATGAAATGTTTTCCGTTACAGGTTTTTTTTAGCACGTATAGATACCGTGCATCTTCTATTTTTGGTAAAGAATGGATTGTAATATTACGATTTTAGATTGAGTGTAATACTTAAATAATAATCCAATTTAAAAATCTGATATTATATTGGCGCATTTTTAATGATTCAAGTTTAATTTTTGAGAATATTTATCATTAAAATGAAAATATTTGAATATCCAGAAATACATATTAATACAAATGTTTATCCACAATTGTAAGCCATACGACATGCTTATATCCATTATGCATGTCGATCCAAATGTATATCCATATTCTCATGTTAATGCATATGTTTATCCATAACTGCGCGTAAAAATCATTATGGATAAAATTCAATCACATAAATATTTTTCAATTGAAAGTAATAATGTATTTTCAGTATAATAACTAATTAAAGTTCATTGGCACTATAGATCATGGTGAAGCAGGCCTCCTGCTGGCAGATTTCAAGACGTGAGATAATTACTTTTTTACAGTGCAGGGCTGTCAGCCCTCTCCCAACGCTCTACAGTCATATTAGACCGGAACCTATGGTTTAAAGTAGATTCTGAACCACTAAAAACATCCATGGCTCCGCTGAACTCGAGCCACGAAATTTGCGCTCCTAGCACCAGAGCACTATTTCCCTCGGCTATCAAGCACTCTTTTCATATAAAGACTGCTTATAAGTATATAAAGGCAGCTTTCCTCTCTATATATAAAGTATATATAAAGGCTGCTCTCTCTCTATATATAAAAAGGCTGCTTAATTTTATTAACTCGAAATAATTCTAGTGAGCGAAGACAAGCAACGTTTTCTATTATTAATTCAAGTAAATTTACTGAGTTTATTACTTTTTTAAATTTGTAACTTGTTTATAGGCATATTTTTCACTAGGAAACTTTTATAGTTTCGCGTTTCTCAAAATCCGTGCATTTTCATAAATCATAGTAAATTTACTTTTTTTTTTTATTGAATTAATGTTGATTGATTTGGTTTGTCGCTCTACGGTCATCTTGTGCCCACTTTAGGCTTAACAGACCGGGACCTACAAGTTTAACGTGGATTCCGATCAACTCACAAACATCCTTGCCACCACCAGGATTCGAACCTGACGTCTGGGATACCAAAGGCCAGAGAGCTGGCCAGTTGGCCACCAGGCCGCGAACTAATGTTGAAGGTGAAAGACTAAATTTCATATAAGAGGTAAATCGTGTCTTTTTGTGTAGATAGTTAGCAAACAGATTTGTCGAAATATGCTTTATTAAACATGAAACATCTTAACATGATTAAATGCATTTTCTTGTATTTATAACAAATGCAAATTGAGTAGCCACTCATTTTCGAAAAAACAATTGAGAAATGTTGATTAAAGAATTTATTTTCCAGACTTAGGTGTTCTTATTCAAACATTAATCATCATAGCTGAGACGAAAAGCAATATTATTTTATTTAAAGTATATTTTCAAACTTTATATTTAAATAAACTTGAATTGTATTTCATTTATGTACAAAGAGTTATTGAAATGAATGAAACCTACTGAATAAGCTGTCAATTTATCCAGATTTATAAGCAAATTAAGGAATTAACATTAAACAAATTATGTAATTTATTCACATAAATATATTTTCGTAAATACAGTAAATACATTACGAAACACATATGATGATGTATACTATACATGATCAGTTATGTTTATTACAAAATGAAAATCATGAAAATGGAAGGTGGTTCCAGTTGACTAACTCTATTTATGCTGGATCATGAAACTATTTATCTTAACTAAAGATGCATTCCTAATACAAATTATTTAGAAACTTCTACAGTTATAATAATAGATTACTAAGGGTTATAAATCATAATAAAACTAACGTAATAAATGATGATAAACGATTTCTTCAAGTTTACACATTACAATAAACAATGAAACTAAGGATTGTTACATACGCACATCAAAACGAAATAATGCGTCACTATTCCTTTTTTTATTATTTTGTTTCTTCACGATGCAAATTCAGTAATTAGCTGTACATGTAAAGTACAGAAATCTTACCCTTTTATAAGAAGGGATTAATGTCTTCCAGAACACTGTTGGTAGAATGTGTTATTTGGAAACAAACAGACTCCATGAGAATAAAGCAGTTGAAGTATTTTTCTTAGTACTATATGCAGATAGAAAAAAAAAAAATTTCCCTCGAAAATCTTTCCAAGAGGCTTCACAACATTAATCCTAGGGATTTTTCACATCAAATGTCGATGATTCTTGACTGCCAAACGCGAATCTTAAAAAAATCTCAAGCAATAATTGTAGTATACATCAAATAATAAAAAGAAAAAAAGTGTCCATTCTCATAAATTTCGATGAAAATCTCTAATATTTAAGCTCTCATAGACACGCAGCACCCCATCTGCAAATCCTGAAGCAATTTTATAGAAACCATAAACATAGAAGAATGTAATTGTCTCCTTCTCCGTAGAGCAAGAAAAATTGCAGGTTTACATTTTATTTACTTTGTTATAGATCAGCTGCATAAACGACTGAAGAGTTTGTCTTTTCTAGCCCCTTTTGTTACAGTTATAAGCCTTTTAATCTATAAACTTATTTTCAAATCATTCTATTCATTTAACCTTATTTTTACTCAAGAAAAGTTCTTCGGAATATACAGCAAACATGATAATTTCTTTTTCATTGGCCCAACAGTGGACCAAGGCCGTCTGCTTTCCGGCAGATTTCAAGACAGGTGGTGTTTTTTTTTTTTTTACGAAGTAAAGTTGTCAACTCTAAGCCCAATGCTCTAGTCAGGTTAGACCGGGACGTACGGTTTAAAATGGATTCCGAACCCTTACAGACATTCATGGTACCTCCGGGACTTCAACTATAAATTGTGGCACCGAGCGCCAGAGTGCAAGTACTAGTCCATCCCCCCCCCATATGATGATAATAGCATTAAAAACATGATAACGAGAGAGACAGGATAGTGGGAGGAGTTACAAAAGTAATTTAGTTTTTCTTAATTCGGGATTTGTTTTTTTGAAAGTACTAACTCTAAGCCAAAATTGAGAACTAACCGTTTGTTTCTTTTATAACACTAACAGCATATGTTAAGCTCTGTCCTGTTCCATGTTATCACTCGTCACAACTAGAGCTCAGTATTGATTGCGAATAAAAAAGAATCTACAGAACATTCAAACTAAAGTACTCTATTTTTAGTTCTCCATAAATTTTCTCTTAATCTTTTCTCTATAATGCTCAAAACTATTGATCAGTGTTGCAACTTCCTTTTCGGAAATGAATTTTAAAAACTTTACATCTTGTTGTAATAGTTGTTGCAAATTTCAAAAAAAAAAGGATTTTTATATTTTCAAAAATAATTTCGATTTAACTTCACGTTCATTATTTTACTAATGGATTATTTTTGTAACATCGAACACATTTTTTGAACGGAAGTTTTAATAACAAGATTCTTCTGAAACTAACTCGCATTCTTTCTCGATTTGGATTTACTTTTTTTAGGTTGCTATATTAAATTCCTCTTTGCTCGCGTTCGCTTGGTAGAAGTTGAAGAGATTTTATTTCTATCAAGATATTTTTTCTATTGGATTTATTTTATCGAGAAACTATTTGTAGCCTTGATATAAAAGTTTTTATAAATAGTTTCTGTTAAACAAACTTATGGTAGGGTCATTTTCACAATATTCAGAAGTAACGCATGTATTTTTACTGCAGTATTTAGAAGTATTATGTGTTTTAGATCTTCAAAAGAAAAAAAAAAATATTCAAAATAAATTCGTATTCAAGACATTTTTTTCTTGAAGTGCATTCACGTATTAATATAAAACTAAACCATTTTCACAATTGAACAAAAATAAGTCGAATAAGTATATATAATGAATAAATAATACATATAATACAGATGCAATATTTTGGTACAATGTGTAATAGGTGCTCATTCTGGCTGCTTAATGCCGAGAGAAAAGGTAATCAAACCACATAAACATTTAAGCAAACTCACGCAGAACATTTGTGCTGAAATGTTTTCGTCTATCTTGCGCACCTGGGGTTTGATTCTTTAAATTTGTGGACTAATTTATAATATTTGGCCTGATTGCCAAGCAACTGGCGCAATGTGCTACAGGTTTTGCGTTACAGTCCTGTCTGTGCCATAGAGGATTGTTGTGGTTCAGAAATCATCTTAATTTGTAGGTCCAGATCTAATATGATTGTAGAGCGACAACCCTACATAGAGCTGACAACCTTACTCCGTAAAATGAAATCAACTCCTTTCTTCAATGTCAGTAGGCAGATGGTCTTGGCTCTCCATAAGGCTATTGCGGCAATGAAGAAAAAGTAAATATATATATAAGACTACTTTGAGGGTGTTGCAAGATACCCTTTTAGGGATAATTAATACTCGTTTGATGTATTTTTTTACCGTAATAAAAAAAAAAAAAATTCTGAGCTTGCTGATGCCAGACACTTTGTCTCTTTTTCAATTCCTTCTATTTGCTCAGACTCTCCCTATACATTTTTTTTGACAAAGCTATCTTCAGCATATTATAATTATATTCTTAGGATTTCTGCTAGTTTCTTGTAGGATTCTTTCTTAGGATTTCTGCTAGTTTTTCACATTTTTTTGCATATATGTATTTTTATTCAATTCCTTCTATTAGCTCACACTCTCCATATATATATATATTTGTTCAAATTTTCAATTGTTAAAAAAATACTTTTTATTCATCCACTCACGTTCAAATAGAATTTTTTAAACTTGTAGTGGATGACACTGGATGGTTAATACAGTTTTTCAAATATTAATTCAGTAATTAACTTTAATTAATTAATTATATTTTTTAGATGTTTTATATCTAACAATAGATGGCGCCAGATAAAATTAAAAAAAAATGAATGAAAATTATGAAAATGAATGAAAATTAAAAAAACGACTTTCTGCAATATATTGAAAAAAAAAAGTAGGAATTGACTTAAAATTTTTTTTTTTTATATTACTTGTTATATTAAATCCACCTTTTTTTTCAATGTAGAGATTTATAGCTCATGCCACCAGGGGGAATTAAAACTATGTCTTTTTTCCATGGTATCCAGTTTGCTTGTATATTAATGTGAAGATAATTACAAAAATAATCCTGCACCAACTATTTAAAGACACGATGTAATCAAATAACTTTCAGCTCTTGAAAACTACATATGAGACCAACACACGAATATAGAATAAATTTGAGACACATTATAAAAAAAAAAAAACACAATCTTTCCAGTTTATTCACTACAAGGCAATAAAGCAAAGACTAATATCATTTGCAATGCAAATTTCCGATCTCGTATTTAAATTATCAGCCACGCAAAGAGAAAAATCTTGAATATTTTCATTTCAATGTAAATTTAGAACTCGTTCGAGTAGCCCCATAACGAGACACGTACCTTTTAACAGTCAAGGACAACAAAATGAAATTTGTGGTGGGAAATAGCCCGAAAGATGATCAAAGTTTCCCACCTCTCGCTGCTATTTTTACCTGGTAGAGTTAGAGGGTCCCTCCGTTAACGACTCCACGGTGGAAATCAAGTTCACTTCATTTCGTTAGTTGTCTGGGAGCTTCAAAAGTTAACTAATTTTTTTCACCTTCCTTTCCTGAAATCATTTAGAATGTACTGGTTCGCCGTCCTTTGCGATTAGTCATTTCCATGAATATTTGGGAAGTTCCGTAAATGGCAATGTCTAGTTCTTAACATATGGGTTTTGGTTAAAAAGAAAATTATACGATGCTTATTAGCGATGTTTATTTAAAAGCATGAGTATCAACAATGACGTTAAGTAACCATAGATATTTTTGAATAATCGTTGTTCTTTCTATGTAGGGGGATTTGATTGAAATTACTTTATTAATCGATTTATTAAATAAAGATCCTCGTTAAGCTGTAGGTCAAGGTCTAATTAGACTAGAATAAAAAAAATGACCGTAGAGTGACAAACTAAACCACTTTCATGTATAAAAGTGGTTCTTTAGGGTATTGGGAGATAGTTAATGGACTATTAAAATCACTTCGGGATAATTAATACTCATTTTGGGCCTGATGGCCGAGTAGCTAGTGCTCAGCGTCACAGGTCTTTGGGTTCGAGCTTCTGCTGTACTATGGATGGTTTTAGTGGTTCAGAATCCACTTTTAAACCGTCAGTTTCCAGTCTAATGGGAATGTAGGGCGTAGAGCTGATAACCCTACCAGTAAAAAAAAAAAAAAAGGGAAACATCTCCTGTCTCGCAGCATCCCATAGGCAGACTGCCTAGGCCCACCGCGGGGCTATTGCGCCAATGAAGAAGAATATTCATTCGATGCAACATAATGAAAAAAAAAAAAATCTCAATATGTCGGTGTAAGATAATTTATCTCATTTTGTATCAAATCCAGTCATTCATCAATGCAGTGATTATAATCCACACCACCAGGGGAAGGGAAACCTTGTTTTTTTCCATGGTAGCCAGTTACTCTTATTTTAATAAGGAGATAATTACAAACGTAATCTTGCAACAACTATTTAAAGACACAAATTCGTTAAATAACTTTTAACTCCTCAAAACTCAGAATGAATATAACACAAGAACACTGAATAAATTCTTCAAGTTATTTTGAGACACATTATAAAAAAAACATTATTTAAACTTAGTTTATTCACTACAAGTCAAGACTAATATCATTTGCAATGCAAATTTCCGATCTCGTATTTAAATTATCAGCAACGTGAAGAGAAAAATCGTTAATATTTTCATTTCAATGTAAATTTAGATCTCGTTCGGGTGGCCCTATAACGAAGGGCGTACCTTCTAACAGTCGCGAGCAACAAAATGAAATTTGTGTGTGTGGGGAAATAGCCCCAAAGATTATCAGAGTTTCCCACCTTTCGCTGCTATTTTTATCTGGTGGAGCTAGAAGGCCCCTCCGCTAACGGCTCGATGGCAGAAATCAAGTTCACTTTACCTCGTTAGTTATCTGGGAGATTCAAAAGTTTCTAACTTTTTTTGTTCCGTTACCTGGAATCATTTAGAAAGTACTGGTTTCACGTCCTTTGCGATTAGTAATTTCCACGAATATTTGGCAGTTTTCGTAAATGGTAATGCCTAGTTCTTACCATATGGATTTCGGTAAAAAAAAAAAGAAAAATTACGCGATATTTAATAATGTTTTTATTTAAAATCATCAGCATCAACAATGACGTTTTTTGAGTAAACATAGTTGTTTTTGAATAATCGTTGTTCTTTCTACCTAGAAGTTTTGACTGAAATTATCATTTTATTAAACAATTTATTAAATAAGGATTTCAGTTTAAAATTATCAGAATAAAAGATGATTTTTAATGATGTAGTTTTCTTAATTTTTGAAACCACTATTCTGTTTATGGTAAGAACTGGAATAAAATAAAAACTATGTATTTGTTAGTTAATGATATTTTCGAAAAAAATTGACAACATCAACTACTTTTAAAAAAATATTTTTGATGTTTTTGGAAGTAATCGTTTTTTCGTAAGGGAATGGATATGTATGAAATGTTATTTTTTTTAAAATATCGTAAAAAAAATGAATTTAATAAATAAACTCAATAAGTTTTTGGACATGATGGCCAAATGGATAGCCCTCTGGTGATGTACGCCACTGGTTTCGGGTTCGAGTCCCGGTTTTACCATAGATGCTTGTGGTTTGAAATTCATCTTCAACAGTAGGTCCTGGACTAATATGACTTTAGAGGTAGAGCTGACAATTCTATCCCGTAAAAAGAAAACATCTCCTTTCTCAAAATCTACTAGTAGGCAGTTGGCTTGGCTCACCATGGGGCTATCGAGACAATGGAGAAGTTTATAATATATATAAGACCACTTTAATGTGTAAAAGCTTTTCTTTAGGGTGTTGAAAGATAGGTGTTTTAGTGATAATTAATGCACATTAGATGTGACGTAATGAAAAAAATACTTGCTGCCAATTTGAGCATGCTAATGTGAGACACTTTGTCTCTTTTTGCATCATATCCCCTCGTTTATCGATGCAGTGATTATAGTTTATGCCACCAGAGGAATCGAAATCTTGTCTTTTCCATGGTAGCCAGTTTACTCTTATTCTATTATGGGGATAATTTCAAAAATAATCCTGTACCAACTATTTAAAGGCACAATGTCGTTAAATAACTTTTAGCTCTTGAAAATTCTAAGTACAACACAAGAACACAGAATAAATTATATGAGTTATTTTGAGACACATAATATATAAAAAAAAAACATTCTTTCGAGTTTATTCCCTACAAGGGAATAAAGTCAAGACTAATATCATTTGCAATGCAAATTTCCGATCTCGTATTTAAATTACCAGCAACGTGAAGAGAAAAATCTTTAATATTTTCATTTCAATGTCAATTTAGAACTCGTTCGGGTAGCCCTATAACAAGACATGTACCTTATAAAAGTAGTAAGCAACAAATGAAATTTGTGGTGGAAATGGCCCGAAAGATTATCAAAGTTCGCTGCTATTTTTACCTGGTGAAGTGAGAGGGTCCCTCGGCTAACGACTGGTCGGTGGAAATCAAGTTCACTTTATATCGTTAGTTGTCTGGGAGCTTCAAAAGTTACAAATTTTTTCCCCTTCCTTTCCCTGAAATCATTTATAAAGTACTGGTTCGACATCCTTTGCGATTAGTAATTTCCATGAATATTTGGGAAGTTCCGTAAATGGTAATGTCTAGTTCTTATCATATGGATTTGGTTTAGAAAGATAAATTATGCAATGTTTATTAATGTTTATGTGTAGAGATGTTTATTTAAAATCATCAGTATTAACAATGACGTTGTTTGATTTGGTTTTGTCGTTCTACGCTCATCTTGTGCACTACATGGCCTACACAGATTGGGACGTATAGTTTAAAGTGGCTTCCGAACCACTAAAAACATCCATGCCACTGACAGGATTAGAACTTGGAGCCTGCGGTACAAAAGGCCAGAGAGCTGTTCTTTCTATTTGAAGATTTGACTGATATTATCGATTATTATTTGATCGTGTCTTCATTAATTGATTTATTAGTTAAGGATTTCTGTTTAAAGTTATCAACACAAAATATTATTTTTCATGATGTGATTTTTTATGAAGCCACTATTCTATTCACTGTCAGAATTAGGATAAAGTAAAAACTATATATTTGTTAGTTAATGTTGTTTTTGAAATAATTGACAATGCCAACTATTATTTTTAAATATTTGTTAATGTTTTTGCAAGTAATTATTTTTTTCTATAGAAATGGACATATATGAAATGTTATTTATTAAAATCATTAAAAACGAATTTAATAAATAAATGCAATAGGATTTTGAGCCTGATAACCAGTGACTAGCGCTAAGGCGCTCGGTGCCATGGATGTTTGTAGTGATTAGGAATCCACTTTAAATCCCAAGTCCCGCTCTAATATGACTGTAGAGCGTTGATCGAAGAGCTATACCCCATATAAAGAAAACTTCTCTGTTTTTGAAATCTGGCAGACTGT
The DNA here is from genome assembly GCA_021605095.1 of Caerostris extrusa. Classification (NCBI taxonomy): domain Eukaryota; kingdom Metazoa; phylum Arthropoda; class Arachnida; order Araneae; family Araneidae; genus Caerostris; species Caerostris extrusa. The sequence goes on along the minus strand of BPLR01014380.1, from coordinate 17,648 downwards.
CTAGGGCCACCATAGGGCTATTACGCCAATGAAGAAGAAGTTTATAATATATATAAGACTACTTTGATGTGTAAAACTTATTTTTTAGGCTTTGGAAGACAGCCAATTTAGGGATAATTAATACTCATTTTATATGCAGTAATGAAAAAGAAATTCTGAACATGTTGATGGGAGACAATTTGTCTCTTTTACTATCAAATCTACTCATTTATCAATACAGTGATTATACCTCATGCCACCAGGGGAGTCGAAACCTTGTCTTTTTTCACAGTAGACAGTTTAATCTTATTTTAATATAAAGAAAATTACGAAAATAATCCTGCACCAACTATTTAGAGGCACAATGTCGTTAAATAACTTTTTTAGACACAAGAACACATAATAAATTCCTTGAGCTATTTTGAGACACATTATAAAAAAAATCCTTTCAAGTTTATTCCCTACAAGGCAATACAGCCAAGACTAATATCATTTGCAATGCAAATTTCCGATCTCGTATTTAAATTATCAGCAGCGAAAAGAGAAAATCTTTAATATTTTCATTTCAATGTAAATTTAGAACTCGTTCCACAGCCTTATAACGAGACGCGCACCTCATAACAGTGGCGAGCAACAAAATGAAATTTGTGGTGGGAAATAGCCCGAAAGATGATCAAATTTCGCTGCTATTTTTACCTGGTGGAGTTAGAGGGTCCCCTGCGTTAACGACTCGACGGTGGAAATCAAGTTAACTTTACCTCATTAGTTGTCTGGGAGCTTCAAAAGTTAGCTAATTTTTTTATCTTCCTTTCCCTGAAATCATTTATAAATTACTGGTTTGACGTCCTTTGCGATTAGTCATTACAATGGATATTTGGGTAAGTTCCGTTCTTACCATATGGTTTGGTTTAAAAGAATAATTATGCATTTTTTATTAATGTTTATTTAAAGTATCAACAAGGACGTTTTTTGAAGCAAAATAAGAATAGAAACCATAGTTTAAACCATTATTATGCATTTTTTATTTAAACCATGTTTAAACCATTTAAAAACCATAGTTTAAACCATTATTATATTTAAACCATAGTTTAAAACGTTTTATATTTAAACTAAAGTTTAAACCATTTATTTAAACCATAGTTTAAACCATTATTATATTTAAAACTAAAGTTTAAACCATTTATTTAAACCATAGTTTAAACCATTATTATATTTAAACTAAAGTTTAAACCATTTATTTAAACCATTATTATATTTAAACCATAGTCTTAAACCATTATTATATTTAAACCATAGTTTAAACCATTATTATTACACAGTCCAGTCCCATTAATGTGACCACCTGTCAAAAACCAGAATAATCACCTTTGACAGAGCGGACAACTGCGCGACGTGCAGGAAGAGAGTCAATTAGGTTTCTGAAGGTGTTCTCTGGGATGTTGAGCCATGCCGACTCCAGTGCCGTGGCCAGCTGCGCTAGATTACGCGGTTGAGGTTCCATGGCGCGAACAACCCGATCGAGGGGGGTCTCACGGATTCTCGATTGGTTCTGAGGAAAAATAATTGGATCCGTAAGCCAATAATCATCCCCTTTGGACGTCGGATAAATCGATACGTTTCTGCATTACGCCAATGATTGAAATGCTTTCCGATGCCCTAGGACATCCTTTATATACACTCCACTGCAATGTGCTTCCACCTGCCTTTTGTGATTGGTTATTTCACGTTGACGTCGAAAGTAGGTGGTGGTCACATTAATGTGACTGGACTGCGTATTTAAACCATTGGTTTAAATATAATAATGGTTTAAACTATGGTTTCAATATAATAATGTTTTAAACTTAGTTTTAGAACATAGAAAAACCATAGTTTTAGAATAATCATTGTTCTTCCCATGTAAAAAATTTCACTAAAATTATCATTTCATTAATCGATTTAATAAATAAGGATTTCTGTTTAAAATTAACAACATAAAGATGTTTATTTTATGTTGTAATTTTATATATTTTTCAAGTCGCTATTCTGTTTATGGTAAGAAGTGGGATAAAATAAAAACTATATGTTTGTTAGTTAATGATATTTTCGAAAAATTGACAATGTCAACTATTATTTTTAAATGTTTGTTTGTCGTCTTTGGGAGTAATTTTTTTTATATATAGGAATAGACATGTATTAAATGTTATTTATTAAAATCATTAAAAAATGAATTTGATAAATAAATGCAATAATATTTTGGGCTTAATTGTCGAGTGACTAGAGCTAAGGCACTCGGTGCCATGGATGTTTGCAGTGGTTAGGAATCCACTTTAAACCGTAGATCCACTCTAATATGACTGTAGAGCATGGGTTTAGGGCTGACAACTCTACCCCCGTCAAAAGAGAAACATGTCCTGTCTCGAAATCTGTCAGTAGACAGACTGCCTTGGGGTTGTTGCAAAAAAAGTAGAAGAATAAATTTTTTACATTTTTAAGAATAAAATTTATTTTAAAAATTCGTTTTTTAAAAAATTAACAATCTGTTTATTAATTTCAGATTATCTGGTGAGAGTTATTCTCTAAATGTCGTAAAATTAGGCAAGAATGTAATTTAAAGTTAAAAAAAGAAACTTATAAGAAACGTATATTTTTTAACGTAACGTAAACGTATATTTTTCCAAACGTATAAGAAATATTTAATTAAAATGTTTTTCAACGAATAATAAAAATTAGTCACGTTTTTTTTGAAATTCGGTTTTGTATTAAAAAAAAAAATTGTAGCTTAAGATATGATAATAATTACATACTTTTTGATTACAGAAATCGGTTTTTTGGGATTTTTTTATACTTAACATGTAAAATTTACTGTCTTTTTTTAAAAAAATAAATATATTTTTATTTTCGAATAATAGAATCAGTTTTTCATGTCTTTTACTAAACAGCAGAAATACTTACAGTTTTAATATAACGTGTTTTGAATTGGAAAGATAAATATTCAGATAAAAATAAGTTGCTTTAAAAAATATTTTTTTTATTATTTTACATAAAAAATCTTTGTTTTATAAAATAAAATATAAAACACAAGTAATTCAAAGAAACTTCTAAAATACTATATTTATAATGAATATGTTTCAGTTTTTTATGAATTTAGAATTAGTAATGTTTCATCTCAATTCCATTTAAAAATATTAATGTGAAACATAAATTTAATTGCAAAATAATTATAAACATAAATTTTTAAGAAACTAACTCTTATAATTTATGTTCAATAAACACTAGAATGTGAATTCATAATTGACTCAAGAAATAATAAAAATAGTTTGAATTTATTCACCAACTTATTTGGAAGCCAAAATTCAAAAGTTTACATAAGTCAAAATTATAACTACGATAAATTTTTCACATATATTGTGTGATTGAAAATTTTCTTTTAAACTAATATTTAATACAAATATTAAATTATTAGCTCTTAGGATGTATTTTTTTAATTAAAACGTTTTATTAATATTTTATCAATTTCTAAATTATAGTAATGAAATGTTAAACTCTTCACAGTAAAGGAAAAAGGGTTTAATACATTTGGATCAATTTAAATTTTTAATGAGGACATAATTTCTGAATTTATTTAGCATAGTTACTAATAACTAATTGGTAGAAATAAATTTAAGTAAGGTCTGTTGTTAGTATAACGTCAGAAATTCTGCCAATTCAGCAATATCCAAGGCCTGCTATACTGCACCCAGATTTTGACACTGTTAGGAATTTGAGGTATTCCTATCTCCTAAAGAATACCCTTTTCAAAACTTTTTATTGACTTATAATTGTCTTGAACTGCAATAATATTTCTTCTTTTCAAATACAACTGCAAATTGATATCTATATAAACTTTTTCTCTTTCAGTTTCAATTGAATTACAGTGGCTGTTTATTTTTGATAGTTCATTAACTGTTTCCGTCTACTTTTAACGGTTAATTAAAACATAACAAGGAAGTTTTGGCACCTTTTAATAATAACAGGAAAGAAACTACATCATGTGCTAAACTTTTCCCTCTATCCTTTTTTAGCTATTCGTAAATGAATTTTTTTTCCTGTAATAATAAAAATACAACTTCAGGGCACCGGAGACTGCTTTTAGAGCAAAACTTATCTTTCTCATACTCACTAAACCTTCTCAAGTCTTTCTCCCCATTCTTCAAATATTTGTGCTTTCTCTCTAATTATATCCAAGTGAAAAATCTAACTATAAAAATATACTCTATTTATACTCAGGTAATTGTTTAATTAACGAATTTAGGTAGTAGGAATTTGAAAGCTATCCTTGCGATTCATTGACATTCAACAGAAATAAAACTTTATATTTGAAAGTGATTTATCAAAGTGTTTTATTTTAAACTTTCTTTTGTTTGAATTTATGAAGTGGCTCTATTCTTGACTTGTCGCTAGACGGCGATGAGGTCAGTTTAGGTGGCGCTGCTTTTATTTTTGAAGATTCTTATTGGAGTCGATAAATGTAACTGCTATTATATTGAGATCTAACCTTATTCTACAAATATATGTAAACATTTAAAATTTACCTGAAATAAACAGAATTGTGTCTGTCAATAAGGACTTTTACGGGTTAAGAAATCTGTTTAAATCACAGTTCATATGCAGAAAAAAACTAAATTTTCGTTATATAAAACCTTCATTAGACCTATTTCGGTCTATGGCTCTGAAACATGGACTTTGGCAAGACCTGATGAGGCCCATTCGGGTATATATGACAGGAAGATTTTAAGGGCTATTCTTGGAGGTGTTAGGGAAAAGGGATTGTTAGAGGAGATGGTACAACGCAGAAATTTATAAATGCTATAAAGACCAAAATATAAAATTTATTAAGATCAATAGATTAAACTGGGAGACTCGTGTATTTAAATGAATGATTTAAATCCTATAAAATGGCTCGTTTTGGCAAAAGCCACTGGGACAAATAGGAAGAGGACGACCCAAGTTTCGATGGATAGACGCAGTTGGAAAACGATTTTGCTGTACTAAAAGTTAAGAATTTTAGGACCATTGTCATCCAGAGGAATGCAAGGAAATCTCTTCAGAGGAAAGTCTTGCCCACCCTGCCCTGCTGTACTATTGATGATAATTCACAATTTTAATAAAATGATTTGTAAAATTGCGTCGACGTTATTAATAGTCTTGATGGAAAGAAATTAAATTTTAACCAAGCAAATTGTCGATGTAAGTTACAAGAAACACCAATTGAATCAAATTTATTAAAAAAATGTTATTACAATTTATATTCTCATTCAAAATTCAGTGTGTAGTCGAATTATTGGACACATTGCAAAATTAAGTGAAATGAAAAATAAAAGAGAAATAATTTAAGCCAAGAAGAATTTTTCTCCGTAAAATATTTTAATAAGAATTATAATAAATGCCAAGAAAACTGTAATGAAGAAATAATCGTTTATTTCCAGCAAAAGGGGCAAAAGCATTCATATATTTCAAGAAGTTTTTATAAATGAGGAATATAAAAGTTTCCTCCTTACATCTATTTTTATTTTGAAATTATATTGTTCATGGGGAAAAAGATATTCATCATGAATAGAATTAAAAGGAATTTTGGAACTGAGGAATTTATCAATATTTAATTTATTTATATAGAAACTTTTCATTACATGTTTTATTAAATTATAAGTTTCAATATCATTTGAAATAATATGAACAATTCTAAAAATTTTAATTTAATTTTAGTTTTTATCTTAAGTAATTTTAATAAATTTAAGATAAATATAAAATTTCCCTCTTTACACCGATTTTTATTTTGTTCATTGTAAAAGATGTTTATCATGAACCTGTTGATGAATGGGGATTTAAAAAGGAATTTATCAATGCTTCATTCCTTTTATAGAATCTGTTGTCTAATCTTCAGTGTCCTGCAATGTGGGACGGACATCCCATGAGTAATCTAATCATGGATGGAGGGAAAGGGGCAGCTTTTGCTGTGATGGAGCACCCGTAGGTTGAAGTCTGACTTGGTTACACGGGCTGAAGAAGGAAGATAGTGACTTCCGGGACGACTTTTAGGTAGAACTACCTGGGTGTTTTGTATGGGAGAAACCTTCCACCAGTTTTCTGACTAAAGATACAAGATGCTGAAAATTCCAAATACCATTCAAGGGGTTCTAAAACAAAGCCGCCAGCGGATTGAACCTCAGTCCTCATGCTCACCAGCGGCGCACGTTGCCACAGAGAAACAAGCCGAACGTATGTAATCTTTTCATTTAAATATTTTTCAAAATATAATTTTCAATAACATATGAAATAAAATGAAATTTTCAAAATTTATTTTATTATTTTAATTTTTATTTAAAATGTTTTTGTATATGATAAATATAAAATTTTCCTGTTTACACCGAATTTTCTTTTGAAATATATTTGCTCGTGGTAAAAGATGCTCGCACATGTTAATGAACAGGATTTAAAAAATGAATTAAGAAATTTTTTTGAACTAAAGAATTTATCAATATTTCATTCATTTATATAGAATCTTTTCATTAAATGTTTTTAAACAGTAAACAGTTTCAATATTATGAAATAATGCGAAAAATTCCGAAATTTTTTTTTCATCTAATTTTTAAATTGACTTTGTGTAGGCTACATTTAAGGAAGAATATTTCACGAATGAAGCAGATGAAATTCTCATTTATAAACATTTTCTAATTTTAATATATTAATACATTTAAAATGTTTATTAATGATGTACAGTGAACAATAATTAAATATTTTTCTCATCTGTCATCGTGGAAGTCAGTTGAAAGTGTGCAGATAAGCCGACATGCGATAAGACCCAGACAAAGCATTGCAATTTAATTTTCTGCTCGATGAATAATTTTAGGGTGGAATAATTAATTGAAAACGGCGTCGAAATTTGAAAACTATTCTCATCAATAACTTTTAAATCTGCTTGGGCAATTCTCAAAGTGCGATGAAATGAAGGCAGTCAAGTTGCGATAGATTATTTAAAATATGGAATGTAACAAAGTGACAGTTTTGCCTGTATCAATTCATCTAGGAATTAAATTCAGAATTTTATATTATTTTAAAAAATGGTGGAAATGTTTAAAAATTTAAGATTAAAAATTATTTTAGTAGAAAATTTGTTACTAATAAAAATTAATTGTTGAATGAAGTATTCCTGATGAACTGTATGAAATAGTTTTGAGGTTTAATTTATATTTATCACTATATTAAATTTTTATGTCTATCTAATTTTGTTGGGCATTTCCTATTCTATGATAATTTGACTGTTTGATTTATAGTGACTCTCAGAAAATAACACTATCAATCAAAATATGCGTAGTAACGTCTCGGCCTATACTAGACTTATAATGGTTTATTATATATGTATATATATTTATATATATATATATATATATATACATATAGTATACACACTCATGTCCATAAATTAAGGATAATGAAGTTCAGGCAAAAGAAAGAGACTGAAGCAAATTTCGCAAAAAAGATGCTATATGTTTGACATAATTAATAAAATTGCGATTTTTACTCCCTGGAGCAAATTTCAAAAAGAACCTATTTACAAAAAACAGTATAACATGGTTAGTATGATGGTTAATATGGAGTATGTCTCCCGGACGATGCAATACAGGCCTTACAACGCCTAGGCATGCTGATTATCAAATTATCAATCTGATCTTGGGAATATTACACCACTCATCAAGCAATGCCCTCCGAAGTTCCGGTTGACAGGTGGGAGGGGGTTGCCCGGCTGCAATTCGTCGGCCAAGCATATCCCACACATACTCTATTGGTCTCAAGTCCGGTGAGTATGCTGGCCAATCCATACGGGTGATGTCCTCCAATGGAAGGCATTCGTCTACAATGTTTGCACGGTGAGGAAGGGCGTTGTCATCCATAAACAGAAATTCAGCACCCATGGCGCCCCGAAACAAACGTACATGTTGTTCCAGACTGACATCCCGATAGGTGCGGCCTGTCATCATTACACTCTGAACATGCAGGTCAGTTCTGAACCCAAGAATAATTCCTCCCCAAACGAGCTCCTGCACCACCGTAACGGTGTCGTTCAATGGTGTTCTCTTGGTGGTAACGGGTACCTGGCGCTCTCCATATGAAAGTCCGGCGAGAATCAGACTGCAAACTAAACCTGGACTCGTCGGAAAACATCACACAAAACCACTGTTGCGGTGTCCACAATGCATGCTCTCTACTCCAGGTTAATCGCAGGCGACAGCAGTGAGTTGCGGTAAGTGGAACTCATCTAACAGGCCTACGAGCATATAGACCAATGTGCCCTAAGCGTCTGTACACGGTCTGCCTTGAAACTGTCGTACCAGTAGCTGAAGAGAGCTGACAAGACAGGTCTGACGCTGTGCTCCGTCTGTTTCTTTTGGCAATAACTGCTAAATACCGGTCGTCATTCGGCCTTGTAACTCGGGGGCGACCTATGCTGTAACATCTACTCACATTACCATCATCTTGGAATCGTTGCCAAAGCCTGAGAGGACACTCTGGGCGATTCCAAGTTCCTCGGATACTTCCAGCTGGGTACGTCCACATTCCAGTCGTCCGATAATTCTACCATGTAAAATCATCCAAATGCTTCCTTTGTGCCATAACTATGCGGTTATTGCACTGGAAGGCTTTTTAAAGCGCTTGTGAACAATTTTACTTCTTTGCCACCATTCCTTATATACCCCTCTCTTACACTCTCGACATTGTGACGTACTATCCGCGCCATCTGGTGGTTTCCTGTAATTTGCATATTCTTCTTCAAGATGTGTGTGATAATTCTACAGGTGAAATTTTTATTTTAGAGTTCAATTTCTGTGTGATTCTGAATTATCCTTAATTTATGGACATGTGTATATATATATATATATATATATATATATATATATATATATATATATAGAGAGAGAGAGAGAGAGAAAGAAAGGGAGAGAGAGAACGTTTGTAAATGAAAGTGCACAAGTGCAATTCACTCCAAGTTCGGAGATTTTCAGAGTTTACGAATCTACGACGTATCTAATGCACCCGGTCTGCGGCAGACCTTTTTAATTATCCCACGGCAAGAAACCACAAAGAACTCACTTTATAAACAGACTTAAAATTTAGCCTATTCAGTCACTTCAGTCAGAAAAAAAAAGAAAAATAACACTTCTGGTCGACTCATCGCAAAACTCTCAGAACTCGAACAAAAAGATCCTTTTAAGACCGTAAAAATCCATAAATTGGAAAAGGAACTTCCCTTCTCATTGGAGTAGACATTTCTCAACTCGTAGTCTATCACCAATCACGATGGAATATTTCATAATACAGTTTATATTCAATCTGTAGTTATTTCGGCCTGTGAAGGTCGCACAGACATTCGCTAATTTTCCTCTATCAGATCTGAGTGACAGGTTGTTCTCATTAGTACAAAACTCTAATTGCATGTAATATAATTACCCACAATAAAAGCTCATCTGCGGTCAAATTTGAGTGATAGGGTTATTATATATTTGTCAAATAACATACATTCCTCTCTCCTGGAATTGCCTGGGAATGAAAGAAAATGCTACAGTGAGTGTATTTTTTTTTATCTAAATATTTACGACGCAGTTAACTATATGAAAACTTTATTTTTCCTTTTTCGAAATATTCATGAGTAAATATTGATTGAATATTTAAAGTTCATAAATCTTCAAAAATGTTTCCTTTTGGACCGTAGAAGAACCTGAAATGTTATATTTAAACCTTATCCAATATTCAATGCATCCACAGAAAACTTCCAATAAAATATAAAACGCATAATCTTTGGGATCAATGACTTATGCTTGGGTAAATAACAAGAAAAATGATATGGTTTTGCATTTAAGGTGCAGCAGAAATGGATGGTCTTATTTCTTCTTACAAAATATATTATTGCCTTTTTTGAAAATATTTCGGTTTTTCCATTAGCTTGAATTCCATTTACAACATAAAAGACTAAAAAGTAATAATTTAAATTGACGAATATCATTATATTGTGATCAAAAATATTCTTTCACTATCTGAAAATATTCCATTTTGCTTTTCTAAGAAAAATTATGCCTTGTATTTTATATTGTACAAATATTGTGTTGTATATAAAATTTATTTGTTCTTATATTTATTTAAATATCCATTGACAATGAAGAAACCGTTAGTAATTTTTTAAATCTGTGTATTCATTTATTTTTAAAAATCCCTTTTATTTTTTAATTCTTCTTATTAAATATTTTTCAGTTAAACTTTTTTTTTAATTTTAACATCAACTCATAAGAATATTTTTTAATTATTTTACGCTAACAGAAAACATTAAAAATAATTTGAAGTTCAGTTTTTACTACTTTAAGATATGACACAAATACCTCATCAAGTACTCTAACGTAGCAGTTATGTATTTAAGATTGTTTTACTTGTTTATTAAACATTTCTAGAATCATCCAACTGAATTTAATCACAAATAACGATGGTGATATTTTTTTCAATATAAGCTGGGTTATGCATGCGGATTTTTTATGAATATTTTGAAGTATCAGCAATTACTATATTTAAAATGTGAAAAAAATTTAAACATAAAAAACTCATCAAACGTTACATTCAAAGACGTGAGATTACAAACAATGAAAATGAAAATGAAACAAAAAAAATTTCACAAAGGGAAAAAAATATCGAATAATTTAGCTCAGTTAGCACTAAATTCACATTCGAAGGAAAATTGCATCTATACAGTACAAAACACTTATAAAGAGAAAATTCCTTATACTTTCGAAAAAAAAAAATATTATGATAAAAGTTCATTTTTAAGAACTTTGATAAAAACAAGAGATTAGAAGGATAGAAATCATAAAATTTCTTTGATAATTAATTTTGTACACTTGATAAAAAATTACTGCTTAGTTGTCGATAAAAAATACAAAACATATAAATTAGCAAATATTACTTTGTTTTTCCAATAAGCATCATCTGTAAATAAAAAGCTTTAACGATGCAAAGAATCAAACCCTAGTTCACACAAACAGCAATCCATGCACTTCTTACTATGAAGGAGAGTACTTCAACCACAACGGTCGAATTTAGATGTTTCAAGATATACAAAATCCCAAAACAAAGCCTCAGAAGAAAAGTAGCACAATTTTTTTTAAAATTCTATTCCGGAATGTGGCAGATAAGTTATCGGTGCCGCTTAATATTGAGAATGCTTTTGATTTTTAAAAGTCAAACCGAAAAAGAACAAAAACTTTTTGAAAAAAATCATTTGATCTTCTGGGGTCACAGTAACGTCTTTTTCGTTTAAAAATAAATGAAATAAAATGGTTTCTAGTCACTGAATTATTCCTTCTCATTTTAAAGCTTGATTTCATATTTTATTTTGTTTCTCTTTGGTAGCATTTTTTTCAGGAAATTATATCAGTTTAGCGATACATCCTTAAGATATGAATATCCTTTTTATCTCATATATCACCTTGAAAGGATGCATTACATGTGCTTTGAAATTCCCGAGGAATTTTTCTTTCTCTTCTTGTTTAAAAACTGGGCGATACATGAGAAAATTTTATTTGTCGCTCTACGGTCATTTTTTTGCATGCTTTGGGATAATTAAACCAGGACCTACAGTTTAATGTGAATTCCGAACCACTTACAAACATCCATGCTACTGCCAGGACTCAAACTTGAATTCTGTGATTCCAAAGACCAGAGGGCTAACCAATTGGCCATCTTGCCGCTACACGAGAAGAAGATAAACAGAAAATAAATCTTTAACCAAATAATAAAAACTAAATTTTTATATTATTTACTTCAGAGCAATTTAACTGATTAGATGGCTATGGCAGCTAATAAAAAAATATCACTTTTTAATACTTAAAAATTCTGAATAAGCACAAGCAAATGCTTCATAATCAAGATACATTTACTTCGTAAATAGAATATATCACAGATGACTTTCAAAATAAACAATGCACGGGAGAAGTTTTCCTTGATATCCAGAAAACGTTCAATAGAGTTCGGATTAAATCCAACTTGATAAAGTGATAATTTTTAATTTTCCTCCTCCGCTTATTCAGTTAATCCATTCCTATTTTTCACGCAGGAAAAGTATATGTTAAAGTTAATAAAACTCATCCGATTTTTAGAAATACTTTGGCAGGCACTCCCTATGGAAGTAAGATTATTCCTCTTCTTTTCCCTATTTTTATCTCCGATATATCTACTAACCCCAAAATTATGACTGTAATTTATGCAGATGATACAGCTATCCCTTTGTAAGTTTGGTTTTGGTTTGGTTTGGTTTTCGTTCTACGGTCATCTTGTGCACACTTTAGCTAAACAGACCGGGACCTACAATTTAAAGTGGATTCCGAACCACTACAAACATCCATGGCCCCGCCGGGACTCGAACCCGAGGCATGTGGTACTGAGCGCCAGAACACTAGCCACTCGGCCATTCAGGCCCCTATCCTTTGTAGGAGCAATAATATCAGATATCTTGCAGTCGTTCTAACAAATCATCTTAAACCCAATAATTGGTTTGACAAGTGGAAAATCAAATTAAATGTTGATAAAACTGTGACAGTCATCTTTTCGGTAGGTAATAAAATAAGGAAAAAGAATATTAAAATTAACGATACCATAATTCCTTGGAAAAAATAGTTGAAAATATTTAGGTATTTACTTAAACCAGTTCCCCTCATATGGAAAAAGCATTTCGAATATACTAAAAATAAATTCCTCTTGAATTTTAGAAGAATCTTTCCTCTTAAATCAATCGACACTGTAGCATGAATTGGAACAATAAAATTCTTTTGTATACAGTATTCTACGGTCTGTAATTACATACGCATACCCATTCTGGTCTTATGCAGCTAAGTCTAATTTAAAGATCGTTGAAGATCTTCAAAATATTACTCTCAAACAAATCAGCACAGCTAAATGGTATACGAGAAATTCGGAAATACAGCAATCTATTAATATTCCTCCAATTAAAGTCTTTCTTAAGCACGTTTCGAAATTTCTTTTAATTCTATTGATAACCACGAGAACTTCGCAATCCAGGAAATTAAATTTTATGTTCCTAATATTAATATTAAAAACCGTGGAAGATTTGATGATGGTATTTTTATTTTATTTTATTTTTTATTAATTTCTATTATTCTGGGCAATTTACCTAATAATCAATTGTTTATACCTTTTTCTACTATAAATGAGGCTGTTGGGTCAAGGAAGCGCCAGGAATCTAAACACCAACCCAGCCAATATACATTTATACATCAATCGCACAAAAAAAAAAAAAAAAAAAAAAAATGAATTCTACATATTTTTTTACATCTTTTAATTTAACCGGAGTGGCATCCCAATAACATTGGACGGAATTCTGAAGATTGTAATTGTGGAGTTTAACAAAATTAACCTTGATACTTCAAGAAAAAAATTTTAGCTCGAAAATCAAGATGTAGTATGATAGTTCAACAAAAGTGCTATCAGCCTGAATAGAATTAGAAAATATAATTCTTATCCCTGTTTATAAACATATTTTTCAAAATCCTTACAAAAATATCTGAAGATCATCTGTATAATAAAAATTAGAATAGGTTTGACAATATATTGAAGCTAATAATAATTTTAACAAATGATGATCTCCATACCACATATGAACTACATAGAATAAAAAACTAATAACTTAAAACATAGTCATCTCTTTTAGCTGTATAAAAAAATGGATTGAAACTATTATTTTATTTTCCTTAAGTAAAAAAAAGGTTTCTTAAAGAATTACTATTGCCTGATTTATGGAGCAATAACTACATTACGAGTTAAATCAATAATTTTTCTGAAGTTGATGAATTAATAAAAGATTGCATTCGAAGCGCGCGCAGGGAAAGCAAATGCAGTGGAAGATTTTCCACTAACAAATACATTTTTAAATCATGTAACAGTTCATTTATGAAAACTTGGATTAAATGAAGTATAAAGCTCTGGCAGTTCTCTCACTCTCCACATAAAAATTCAAGTCAGTAGGATGATTGATTCCGTGCTCTAAGTATTTTTTAAATAATTTCTATAGGAATATTTCAGAATTTGAACATTTGTTTGAGGAAAAATGATCCAAAGTTAGTTTCTAATATTTTAATGCATTTATGTTTCTATTAAGTTATATCTGCATTGGAGTTTTATCATTGCAGTTCTTTTATTGATTTAAAATATTTAATACTAAAATTATACTACTTACCTTACAATATGGTATCGTTATCCTCTGTTCCACTAATATGTCATGAACTGTTCACTGAAGTTTTGAGTAATAATATCTTTCGTGACGAATTTCAAAGTCAACTGTCCTTTATTTGGGTACGATATAGGTAAACTCACAGAAGGCAACCTGAATGTCGATGCAAGACTGTTACATACTCTCTCACAAATTTCAACGACTCCCTTCGTTTCATGCGGCCTGATGGCCAATTAGCTAGCACTCTGGTCTCGGTACCACAGGTATCGGGTTCAAATCCCGGCGGTGCCATTGATGTTTGTAGTGGTTCAGAATCCACTTTGCTGCAAGTCCCGGTCTCATATGACAGTAGAACGTCACAGAGCCCAAACAGACTTCTTTTTCACCCGCATCATTCCCCAACTGTAAAGAGACAACTTGGCTCTAGGCACAGTGATGTGTTGTTGTAGTAGTAATAATGGTTCAGAATCCACGTTAAACTGAAGTTTCTGGTCTAATTAGCCCAAAATGTGCAAAAAAAATGATCGTAGAACGACAAACAAATCAAACCGAAATTTCGTTTCAAAAACCAGTGACCAAGCAAACATATTCGAATCAGAATTCTAAGACTTAACTTCTCTAAATATTCTTCATCAAAGGAACAATTATTTATTGTTACGTAAAATGCTGTTACAGCAATAAGACATCAATGATGATACACCAAGATGAAGAATTTTCTGCGGTTGAAATCTCTGAAGAATCTCCGAGCGGAATACATTCAGCAAGAGCCTTCTATCCAAAGGCAGGCGAGCGTGGAAACAAACCTTTTTACTGCAAGCAGTCTATTTAAATGTATACTTTTCTTTTGGACTTTCTGACATACTCGTGGACATCTCCAAGCCAAACGCACAAAATGCAATCTTTTTCAAAATCTATCGCATGTACCAAGCACTGAAAATGTAAAATGTCTTTTAGTTGTTGACTCGGACCAACTGAAAAATGCGATTGCTCCCATTTCCGCTTTCATGTATACATACATTTATAGAGATAACCCCTTTCAAAACGTTGGAATAAACGGTTACAGTGAGAGGTTTTTAAATTGTTTACTTAAATTGTGGTATTTCAGTAATTGTACATAACCTTTTATTGTTTAGTGACAGAAGTTCTGCACGACATCACATTTCGATGTTTCTTCATTAATACTTTGGAATTAGTTGAAGTCCACTGATTATCTGAAAATCTGTTTTTATTTTTTATTATCTTTTCTTTTTTTCTGATTTCTTTTTCAAGTAATTGGATAAATTGAGATAAAGCAGCTAACGCAAGCTTAAATCTCAAAGTTCAAGTTTATTTCTGGGTTTTCAAATGAATTGATTTGTTTTTAATACTCTTATTGTATAAAACTGGATAGAAGATGTAAAATAAATTTAATACAAATTAAAAAATATATACGCAGAAGCTAATAATTTATTCAGGTTTCAATATAATAGAGTTAAATATTTTTTAAGTAAGTTACATTTTTATAAATATCACAGAAGTTCAAGATGCTAGGTACAGCTTTCTACATAGAATAAATATTTATAACTAAAACTACTGCAAAATATTATTATTAACATTCGAATGCTTATTTTTATCATCTGTACAATTATTATTTAATTTTTAATAAAGAACAGAAATATAAGTCTATGTTTTCAATGTCTTATAGAAAATGAAAAATAAAGTAAACTAATAAATTAAATTCGCACAAATAATTATAGATAGCCATTTCCTTTCTTAACAATATTAATAAGAGGAAACATAGTGTTAAACATTATTTACTTTCTCTACAGTGCTTTTCTTGAAATATTCTTTTGTAAATAATATCACTAAATATATGCTTACATATTACAAGAAAAAAATGAATACTCATATGTATAAAGATGTTCAGTTGCATCTTTTTAGATACAATGACATACGTAAATTTAGAATATTCAGGTATGTAGAATACAAGTTTCAGTAATAAAAATATTAAAATGAATAATAGCGTAGAAAAAATCGATATATAATAATTTCCATGAGATAGTCAAAATTATTGAATTTAAATGCTATTTTAAATAAAAAAATTGCTGAACTCTAAAATATTAATTTCTAAGAACTAACTGCAACTTCGAAACAGCTAACTAACAGCAAACTCAAAAATTTTTCCATTAGGTGAGGCTAATCATTCGGCCATCAGGCCCCAGTGTATATTAAGTCATGTGATAAAAGCAAAACACATTTAATCTATGCTTCAAAATAGAATTATTAATTTATCAAAATTCAAATTATATAAAAATACAAATAGCAAACTATGTAAAATAAAAATACCCAAATAATTAAAAGAAAATACAAAATACTTAAAAGAAAATGCAAAAGAAAAACGAATTTATTATTACGTACTGAATTGTTTTTGTCATGTTCATGGAATATATTGAAATTCATTCTTTGAACAAACTATTAAATTAAAGTATATTAAGTACATGTTTGTACCATATGTAAAACGATATGTGGGGACAAGAAAATGAAATTGGAGTTAACAAGGGTCAAAGGAATTTTTTTAAAAACTGACTTCATAATAATAATAGTAAACGAATCAAATTACATTTACATTCCCTCGACATTAAATTTGATCCCAGATAATACAACAAAATATAGTTAAGATATTAATAATATTCTCAAGCAAATTACATTTTCAGTTAAGCCTTCTTTTTTTTTCTGCCCTTACAAAAACCAATATCGTTTCTTCTTAACCCTTAGAGGCTGTTATAAGATTATTTCCGAATTCGCGAATATATTTACGACTCTCCAGACACCTACTTTGACATTTTTCTTACGAAGCAGTTAAACTCATGCATAAAATAAAATAAAGTATTTATCTCTATTTTTATTTATTTGTTTAATATTTTTTTTTAGTATTCTATAAAATTTTGCTTCGATTTTTAAACAACTCAGTTTTTAGAGGACGTAATGGAGTTTCATTATTATATTTTAAAGAAATCTTTTTTGTAAAAATATTATTCAGTAACTCGTTTGTTAGAATCTGATAAATGATTTTTTTGGGGGAAGCTACTTCATTTTGTTTTTGTTCGTACACTCTTTAAATTTACTTCTAAAAACTTTTATCTTCTCTTTTTTGTTCTTGAATGAGATGAAATCTGAAAAATGCTAATGCCGTGAAAATCAGTTTTCGAATCCCAGGAGTACGATATTGCTTTTTGAAATAATGATTTGACTTGAAAAGAAGATAAAAAGTTAAAAATATTTACAGATAAGTATTTTTTGTTATGAAATAAGGAAATAAAGCATTTTTATCTAATAAGTAGGTTATTAAGTAAAGAGTTATTTATTTTTTGATTGAATTCCGAATAAGACCTTCAATATGATGCATATTTTGATTTGATGCCATGTAGTAATGCAAGTAGTGAGTTGACTT
>BPLR01014379.1:0-17829 GCA_021605095.1 Caerostris extrusa | reverse complement strand
CTGGATGAATGCAGAATGCAGTTTCTTAAAAAGCTGTAGAGAAAAAAAGTTCAGTAGTGAAAAGAAATAAAATAAAGCAGCATGTAATAAGTCCACTTTAAAATCCATTTTCCCAAGTAGAACTCCATTAGGTGGCAACTGTGAAGTTCAATTAGTTAAGATTTTTTCTCACTTTTCTATTCTAACGTGTTTGTACATTATTAGCTTACATGCCCAGAAACACTACAGGCACCGTTTAAAATCCATTAGCCATTTCCTAAAAGACTTCTGAAAAAAAAGAAAATAATAGAGATCGCAGTATTTTAAGTCTAAGCTTGATTTAATGTGTATGAAGAATCTGCATACATATTTTTTGTAATAGATATCATGGTCATATAAAGGGAAGGCCAGTGGGGTTTATTTTCGAATTCACATATTTTTTCAAAAATCTATTTCTTTATTTTTTTTAATTATGGTATATCAGTTTCGAAAAAGAATTTCTCAAAATAAATGTTGAGACTTCAATGAAATTTTTGTAAATTGTGAATACTACATTATGAAATACTTTCATAATGTACAAAATGTAAAATTATATTCCATTTCAATGTTAAAAAAGAAATATTTTCCATGAAATATATATTTTTTTTTTACATTTCATAGGTAACGTAAATTGACTCAAAAAAATAATTTTAATCGAAAACTAAATTCATTAAATTATTCTTTCACATATCATCTATTTTCAGCACTCTTTTTCTAAACATATAACAAAAATTAAATTCAATAAAAAAATATTATAATATTTATATATTTGGATTAGAATGCTTTATATATCAAATTGAGCCTTAAGGGATTAACTTTTGTTCATTTTAAAGCATTAATTTTTTTTTTTATAGTTCATTTTTTTTTTTTGTTGTTCATTTTTTTTCGTTCAATTTTTTCACTATTTATTTTAAGGATTAATTTTTTGTTTATAGTTCATTTTTGTTTATATTTTGTAGAAGTTTTTTGTTCATTCATTTGTCCCGTTCATTTTAAGTTGATTTTTCATTTTATTTTTTGTTCATATTTCCGTAGAAATTCATTTGTCGCCTATTGTTCATTTATTTCTAGGAAACTTAAAAGTAATAAATAGAATCCAAAAACAGCTTTTATTGTATCTCTTAATTCTCAAATATTCCACTTTTAAATAAATTAATTCATATCTTATCAATATTTTTACAAAAGTTGTATACAATCATACTTCCAAAACATGTTGTATTAACAAATTAGTTATATAATTTATTGTAATTTTTTAAACACTAAAATTTATAAGCATAGTGATTCTTAGAGTTATTTAATATAATAATTTCAAGTTAAAAGAAATGTAGCTTAAAATACTTCTGTTATATTTATCCACTATTTCAACTTATAAATATTGAACCTAATAAATAATAATATTCACCCTTATAAGCGATCGCCATTCTTTTGCTATTTTTAATTCTAAACTAATAAATATGCTAATATGCAGTCATTTCCATTCTCTTTAAAAGTAGTCTTTATGAATAATTTAAACTGATTTTCTTTTCTTCTTAAAATTGTTCTCTGAATAGGAAATTCCTTTTGATGCATTTTACACATTTTTTTAATATAGTGATATGAATATGTGGAGTTTCATAAAAAAATTATAGAGAAAAAGTGTTTAGGAGAAAAAAAAAAAAACATTAAAGAAACTTGAAACAAGTCCTCTTTAAATCCATTTGCTGAAGTAGAACTTCATTAGTAAAAGCAACTGTGAAGTTCAACTTCTTTAGGGTTTTTTTTTTGCATTTCTATTATAACGTGTGTGTACATTATCAGTTTACATGCCCATAAACACTGCAGGCACCGTTTAAAAACCATTAGTCAGTTTCTAAAAACTTTTAAACAGAAAAATCATAGCGATGGCAATATCTCAAGTCTAAGCTTGATTTAATGCGAATGAAAAATTGCATGCATATTTTTTTTTTCGCAAGGCATATCATGGACATATAAAAATAAGAATAAAGAGTTTATTTTTACTTTGGCAGCCTTTTTTTTTCAAAGAAGTGAGCAAAACATTTTTTTTTTTTTAATTTGGCTTTTATTAGGTGTTTCAAAAGATGGATTTTTCTAATTAAGCATGATATATTTAGTGAAAGTAAAATTTCTCATTGATTACACACTTACTAATCATTAAAACAATTGTATTTACAGGTGGTTATCAAAATAAGGAAAACACACTAGAGTTATAAGGAATCCAATACTAATACTGCGTAGGACAGCCTTTGAATTGTAATACAGCTTGATTTGCGTGGGAATCGAATCATAAATTCCATTCTTTATGTTGTGAAATTTAGGCCACCGCTGAAAGATGAGAGCGCTATCAGTGAACAGATAACCATTCTTCATGTAAATTCCGGATGAATCTTTCTAATATAGACCTTAACAGTTGGGCGATATTGAAATCGGAGGGACTGTGCGGGCCAAGATAGTTGTTCGATCACACCATTATTGGACAGACTCCACTGCATGAATAGGAGCGTTATCATCCTAAGACATTCCATCTCCTGCAGGAAACAAAATTTGCATTCTAGGATGTGCCAGGTGAACTAAACATCCTCTATATTTCTCCCCAGTGATGTTTCTTTTCAGTACCCCGATTGGCAGTATCTCGCCGTTTAAGATTCGCCATAAAGTGCCAAGCAACGATGGAGTTGAGCTCGGTTCATTAGTTCTGCCACATCACAAAGAGGACAGTTTGGATGGACGAAATTCCAAATGCGATGTAGATGTTCCCCAGACAGTCGTGACCCGTTAAAAGGCGGAACTGAGCAACTGCAACATGACGTGGGAGGTTTGAACTACGAGAAGATCGTCGACTTTCAACCGCTTTGGCTGTATTCGGTCAAACAACTGTAATTTATAATTTCTAGTCTGAAATTGTGGGAATTAGATCACGTCCTTTACGATCCATTGCAAGAAATATGAGCCAGATAGACAATGGTTAGGATAGCAGCGAGAGCTCATGACGAAAACTGTAGACCCTTTAACCTATAGAACGTTGCCCAGCGTGCACCACTAGGAAGTAGTTCTACATTGTAAAAGGTCTAAATTATTACATTTTGTAAAATATTAAAGATTTGTTCAAATAATCCAACAACACTGTCAGTCGAAATACTACTCGAAAATACTTTAGAAGTTTTCATATTCCTAACTGTATAGCTTAAATATTATTATCAGTGCAGCCAAACCAACATATTTATAATTTTCTAATAATAATTAATTATCTGAATAAATAATTTATAATCAAATGTTTTCCAAGTTTTTGGCAAATTTTAAAATTTGGTAAAACATTTTGACTAAGACATGAGATATGTAACTTTCTTTTGAGAGATTCTATAGTAAAAAATTTATAATCAAATTTTTGTAATTTTTATTAATGATAGGAATTATAATCATAAAAAGCTAAATTTTCCCATATCAGCACAGAAGCGTCAACTGTTAAACAATTGTATCTATTTTTGTTCATTTTAAAGACAAAATTTCAAAATTAGGCAAGACTAATTGTCTAGTATAATTAAAATCATTCTCTGAAATATTTCTAAGATCTGATTTTAAAATTTCCTGTGTCTATTTTACCAACAAAGGAAAAATTATGGATATTTATTAAAGATATACTAAAGGGATTTATAATATAATTAAATTTTTATGATATGATTATGATTGCATTATTTTAAATTATACTTTATACACTAGTATATGTAGAACGACAAAAAATGATAAATTTTTACAAAATATTAGTACTATCCGAAATACACTGATGTCCATAAATTAAGGATAATTCAGAATCACACAGAAATTGACCTCTAAAATAAAAATTTCACCTGTAGAATTATCACACACATCTTGAAGAAGAATATGCAAATTACAGGAAACCACCAGATGGCTTGGATAGTACGTCACAATGACGAGAGTGTAAGAGAGGGGTATATAAGGAATGGTGGCAAAGAAGTAAAATTGTTCACAAGCGCTTTAAAAAGACTTTCAGTGCAATAACCGCATAGTTATGGCACAAAGTAAGCATTTGGATGATTTTTTACGTGGTAGAATTATCGGACGACTGGAATGTGGACGTACCCAGCTGGAAGTATCCGAGGAACTTGGAATCGCCCAGAGTGTCATCTCCAGGCTTTGGCAACGATGCCAAGATAATGGTAATGTGAGTAGATGTTACAGCGCAGGTCGCCCCGAGTTACAACCCCGAATGAGGTCCGGTATTTAGCAGTTACTGCCAAAAGAAACAGACGGATCACAGCATCAGACCTGTCTCGTCAGCTCTCTTCAGCTACCGGTACGACAGTTTCAAGGCAGACAGTGTACAGATTGGCCAGCATACTCACCGGACTTGAATCCAATAGAGCATGTGTGGGATATGCTTGGCCGACGAATTGCAGCCCGTCAACACCCTCCCACCCGTCAACCGGAACTTCGGAGGGCATTGCTTGATGAGTGGTGTAACATTCCCCCAAGATTAGATTGATAATTTGATACTCAGCATGCCTAGGCGTTGTAAGGCCTGTATTGCATCGTCCGGGAGACATACTCCATATTAAACCATTATACTATTATACTAACCATGTTATACTGTTTTTTGTAAATAGGTTCTTTGAAATTTGCTCCAGGAGTAAAAAATCGCAATTTTTATTAATTATGTCCAACATATAGCATCGTTTTGCTCTTTTACCTTTTGTTTAATAAATAGATTTTACAAATAAGTCAAATTTGTTTTGCTTCTGTCTCTTTCTTTGCCTGAACTTCATTATTCTTAATTTAAGGACCTGAGCGTAAATTCAAATGCAAATAGTTTCTTATTAGATCATAAAAAATTTCATGGAACATTTTAATTAAAAATGTTAGTGGCACTGCATAAAAAATATTGTTTCTTAACCTTCCAAAAGCAAAGTATTTCTGTAAGTAAAACCAAGATTATAATTTTAACGTGAAAATAAAAAGCAGGAATAAAATATCACCGACACATTTCAGTGACTTATGGATTATTATTCATTCACGAAATTCACCGCACGAAGTTTACATACCACAGCTTCATAGCTAAAGCAAGTGCATTATTTGAATTTATTATGCTCTTACAGATAAAAATGTTTTGCCCTTGTATAATGGATTTTCCCGCTATGCAGGAAGCTACCGAAAAATATTTTTCATGTTTTTAAGAACAAAATATTCGTTTTTCTGTCGCAAAAACTTTTTTTTTTTTTACCAAATAGCTATTCATGGAAATTCTAATTAATTATGTCTTATTCCTTGATGTTTTACAGATTTGCTGTCGTCGAGTCCAACAGTCAAAGATAATGGTGGAAGTGATAATGGATGAATAACTGTAAGTGTACTTTCTGTTTGCCATTGAAATTTTTATTTATTTTTTTCTTTCTGTTGCCCGGGTGAGATATTGCAGTTGCATATGCTTGTCTTTTTCGGGTAAGAATCCGTAAGGATGGTTGATACATTATGTCGTTGCTTTATATTATATTTAGGTAAAGAATGTTTGATGTATGTTTTATTATCAGCAATAGTTCCTTTAAAAATTATTTTTACTTAAATATTTATGGCTTAAGGGCTTCAAAATAACTCACACATGGCGTATGGAGGTAATAAACAAATATTTTGAAAATGTTTTAAACATCTTAATTTCGCAACCACCAATGCAAATTATTTTTAATTATGTGTATGAAATTATTGAAATTATTTGAAGTTATTTCGTTGCTTTATATTAAGATAAAGAATGTTTGATGTATGTTTTATTATCAGCAATATTTCCTTAAAAGAAATTGATTTTTATTTAAATATTTATGACTTATTTTCCATATGCCTATTTTATTCGCTTGTAAGATATTTTATTTGTTAAAATAACGTGCCTCAAAGTAACTCACAGGGCTTACGGAAGTATCAAACAAATATTTTGAAACAATGTTTTGAACATCTTAATTTAGCAACCACTATACAATTTATTTTTAATTATATGTAAGAAATTATTGAAATTACTTGAAAGTATGTCATTGATACATTATGTCGTTACTCATTATATTTAGATAACGAATGTTTGTTGTATGTTTTTTTATCGGAATATTTCCTTAAAAGAAACAGATTTTTACTTAAATATTTATGACTTATTTTCCATATATGTTACCCTATTTTATTCGCTTGTAAGATATTTTATTTGTTAAAATAACGTGCCTCAAAATAACTCACAGGGCTTACGGAAGTAACAAACAAATATCTTGAAACAATGTTTTGAACTTAATTTAGCAACCACCTAAACAATTTATTTTTAATTATATGTAAGAAATTATTGAAATTACTTGAAATTGATACATTGTCGTTGCTCTATATTATATTTAGATAACGAATGTTTGATGTATGTTTATTGTCAGCAATATTTCCTTAAAAGAAACTGATTTTTACTTAAATATTTTTGACTTATTTTCCATATATGTTACCTATTTTATTCACGCTTGTAAGATATTTGTTAAAATAATGTGCTTCAAAATAACTCACAGGGCTTACAGAAGTAACAAACAAATATACTTTGAAACAAGATTTTTACACATCTTAATTTAGCAACCACCACAATTTATTTTTAATTATGTGTAATAAATTACTGAAATTACTTGAAATCCTTATGCACCACAGCATATAATACAAGCTTGTAGAAGTAAATGATAAAATAAACAATGTCAAATCCTTTCAACTTTCTTTTAGCACCCTTCTGAATTGGGAAACTTTCTGTTCAACCCTTGGTTAAAGTCTTACCCCAAATATTACAGTAACATTCTTGGTTAATCAGTTTTTAAATAATATTTTTAACTCTAGAGTTAAATTATTCCAGACAGTATTATTGTTGATTGCAAACAATTTACATTATTGAACTGCTTTACCCTTTTCATCTAACGGAAAGAGTTTTGGCATTTCATTCCAGGAGAGGAATATACGTTATTTGACAAATATAAAATAACAACGCATCACTCAAATTTGACAGCAAATAAGCAGTGTTGTGGGTAGTTATATTACATGAAATTAGAGTTTTGTACTAATCAGAACAACCAGTCACTGAAATCTGATAGCAGATATTCGGTATCAAGTATAATGATACACAGAAAATTAGTCAGAATGCGTAGAATGTATGTAATGTCTGGCGAATGTAGAAATAGTGAAGAATGTCTGTGCGAGTTTCACAGGTCGGAAAAATTGAATATGGACTACACCATGAGTTCTTCCATCGTGATTAGTGATAGACTACGAGCTGAGAAATGTCTATTCCAATGAGAAGTAAAGGAAGCTGACCTCTTCTCATGACGAATTGTCTTAAAAAGAGATTTTTGTTGAGGACGAAAGAGAGTTCCGCGACAAGTTAACCAAAAGTGTTTTTTTTTTTTTTTTTTTTTTTTTTTTTTTGCTCTGAAGTGACTGAATAGTCTGCTCTACTCTAAACTCTACCTGTTTTTCAAAGTGAGCCCCTAGGAATTTTGTTTATCACGCCGTGTGATAATTAAGGTCTGCCGCAAACCACGTGTTATTAGATTCGATGTAGACTCGAGAACTCTAGAAATCTCTGGAGTGAACTGTACTTCTGTGATTTATTCGTGCGTTTGTGAATCAAATTTAAATCTTTAATTTTATTTCTTGTAATTAAAAATTATATTAATCTAGAGTTCTGTAATAGAATATATATAGTTCTTCCAAATAAAAATTAAAGTGTTCTCATTCTGTACATAATTTTCTCAAACACTAGAACGTAATATTAAACGTAAGTTTTAAAAATGTAGCTTAAAATAATTCTTATTATTATTTTAAATTAAAAATTAATTTTAAATTATTGCAATGCATTCCAAATATTAAAAACTTCAGAAGAAGAAGTCTTTTGCAATCATTTACAAACTTCAAAACGCAAGAGGTAAAAAAAAAAATTATTCCAATCCACTCCTATCAAATAACAGGATCTTATTTCGTAGTGAATTCAAAACTCTATAAAATCACTGAAAACTCCCCGGTGGAAAACATGAAAGGTAACTATTTCCACTCTCACTTAATTCGCGACGACGACTTATTTCCCTCTTCGAACTACAGAGGGAAGACGCGCTCATGTAGCTCTGGGTGAAATTATTTGATTAGAAGCACCAATAAGTGCCGCCTTCATTTCCAAAACGTGCAATTCCGGCTAATGACTTTGCAGTTGCTAATTGCAGGAAGTCCCTACCCCCTCCCTCAAAAGTGCAGAGATCCTAACTGCGTCATTTCGTCGCCAAAGTTGCTGCCGGGATTTCTGCTTCAGCAAAAAATGGCTCTTTGAAAGAGGGTTGTTCCAGCACTAGATGGGGATATTTTCAACTTTCCTAATGCCCACATCCACCGTCGCTCTGAGGGTGCGCTGTTATTCAGGTGGAGAGAATTTGGAGCTGGAAGTCACTTTCCGACTGCCGAATGTCTTTGGGGGACTTCTTGACTTAAAAGCGGAAAATGCGCATTTTTAACAATTGTATTCTATGATTTTTAAAATTGAAATTTTCATTCTTTCTTAAATGCATTGGAGGTATGTATGTTGGAAGTCAAGTGGATTGTAGATAAAGAATTTATAATCTTTTTTAAATTACGTAAAACTCTTTCAAGAAAATTTATTATTAAAGGTAGTTTATTAAATAAAATGGTGAACATTCCGCTTGTTTATTTGACAATTTCCCTTGCTGTTTTCACCTAGTTCCACCTAAACAAACAAAAATGGCCACTACGATTAGAAAATATTGCGGTTTTGGGGATTCCATTTGGAACAGGAAAGAGAATCTTGTCAAAAATTGAAACCCCTGAAGTGCAGAAATCCCCCAAGAATTATAGCGACAGGAATATAACAAAATTCAACAACACTAGAACTTTATAAAGAAGCCACTGTTCAAATACTACAAGAAGCACTTCTTATTCAAAGAAGTCTGTTGAGTGAAGGTTAAGTGAACTTTTATAAAAATAAACTAATCCTCAGACACTATTTTGAGGATATTGGAACATTAATCTGTTTATATTATGGAAGACAGTCGATTCAAAAAGGAACTATAGAACCCGTGACTTGATATGGGTCAATCGTTAGATTAATAAATACATATTTCATGTCAATTTTAATACACACACGAATAAAATGATATAAAAGTCAGCGTTTATTTTTCATAATTTCGTTATTGTGTCAGGAAATTGATTTGTTTTAAATAAAAAGTACACTCTTATTGTTCATTTTATAATTTCATATTTTTGAGTTGCCACAGACCTCTAAACATGACAACATGTTAAAAAAATCTCACAATATTTATTAAACATTTTTTTTTTCAAAATTGCTTTGTGCTGCGTGTATCTGACTAGCCTCCCTAACAAGTAATTGATTGGTCAATTTCTATTTTTAAACCAGATTTTAATTTACTTGAAATAAGGGATTGAATTAGGAATTATAGTATGTTGAGGAATAAATGAAATAAAATAAAACAACTATGAGCACATGCAATTATGAAAATATCAATTTACATATTTACATGGTACTTCATAAATCTATCTTGAAATTCTAATAGTTTTTTTTAAATATATTTTCAATAGCAGACATCGTTCTTTGTGAAAATGATAATTTATACTAAATCAGTAACAAGATCAGTTTTTTTTATCAGCTTTTATGTTAATTATCAAAAAGATAAGAAACTACATTTGTTAGGCTATGAAAGAGGAACTCTAATGGGAAAAGATTGCATGTTCGGAAATCAGTCTTAATCTAATAAATATGGAAATTAAAGTCTTCTCGAACGCATGCATAAAAAATTACTTAGTAATATTTATCTTCCTTCTGTTCTTCACCACAAAATAATTCTTTTCTTTTCTTTCGAGTGTAACTTCCACGAACAGTTTTTTTTTTATCTGATAAGAAAAAGAAAAAATGAAATCTTTTTCCTAGAAATAAAGAAACAATACTTGAGCAAATTAAGTAAGTAATTAATAATATTATTGCCCGGAATCAATAAATTGCAGGATATTGATGAAATTATCCTGGAAAAAAAAAAAAACTATAATTAATTGGAAGAAGGAATTGCAAGATAGAAGTAAAATGAAATTATATTTCTGAAAGAAAAAAACTTTTTACTTAATTAAAAATATTTTGGAAAGTGATTTTTCGTAGTATAGTTTATAGAGCATACGGTGCCTGATGGTTCTGTTCCAAATGGTGCATCTGACCTCATTAGGAATTAGATTAACAGAGTTACCAAGGAGGCACAGGTAACATCTTGCTACACTGCATTAAATTTTTGGCACTCCAAGGATTCCTTAAGGATGGCATCTGGGTAATTCCGACCTAAGCTTCTTTTAGCCAAACCGAAGACTTTCTACATAAGAATTTATCTTGTCCAATCCAAAGGATCACCAAGAAAGTTTTTGTTTGGCGTCATTTGTCAAGTTTTGAATCAAACTGCAATAATTTTGAAGCCAAAGACGCTTTCTTCGATAGCAGATATTCAATGTTATGTATAATGAGACTCAGCAAATTAGTGAATTTCTGTACGTCCTTCATAAGTCGAAACAATTATAGAGAGAATATAGACTACATTATGAGATGTTGCATCGTGATGGGAAATGGACCATAGGCTGCGGAAGAATCGACTCCAGTGAGAAGTGAGTGAAGGTGACTCCTTCTCTTGGCAGATTGTCTTAAAAGGAGGTTTTTATTGAAGAAGAGAGAGAGTTCGGCAACGAGTCAACCCTAGGTGATGCTTTTCTTTTTGCCCTTATGACTGAATAGCTCGCAGATTCAACCTGTTTTCCAAACTGAGCCCCTTGTGGCTTAGCGTATCACGCTGTGTGATAATTATAAGCTGGTCTACAGCAGACCAAGTGCTTAGATTCGTCATAGACTCCGTGAACTCTGAAAATCTCGGACCTTGGAGTGAACTGCACTTGTGAATAAAATTTAATTCTTTAATTTCCATTTCATTGTAAATAATAAATTGTAATAACCCAAAGTTCTGCATATATGTATATATACATATAACGCTTGCAAATAAAAATTAAAGTGCTTCCATGAACCTGAAAGTGGCCTTCTTCTTAAAGCAGTTACAGGTATAGTACAGACCGAGACGATACAGTATCAAAATACAAGAATATAGCTCAAAACAGTTAAAAAAAAAGCTGTCCATTTTAAAAACAAAGATATTGTTTATATATTTGAAGAAAATTAAATCTTTTTTGTTCTTTTATTAATAATCAAAAATTAAACTTTTATTAAGAATTTTATTCTTTTTTACTCCCCTACTTATAGAATAGCTTCTACGAGGTCCTCTTTCATTGTGGATCCAATACATTTTTTTACAAACCTCAGTGCTGAGGAAAACCTCTCCACACTTACTTCGTTTGCTGCTAAAGCAGTCACTGTGTTTTATATTGGTTGTATTACTGATGCATAGAATTAAATTGTCTTCTAAATATTTAATTTTAATTTTAATTCCTAGAATTTTAGAAAGATAAAAGTTATTTCTATGAAAGAGTTTGGATTTTTAAACCAAATCCTGACTGTGACTCATTTAAAAATGCACCAATCCTGCCTCCTACTCCCCACCTCTGCATTTAACAGAGTATCAAAAGGTTATTATCTGAAAATATTCGTCTTAAAACAACCGGAAGACACGAAGCAAATCCGGCCATGAAAAAGCAACGACTCAGTTTACTGAATCAATTAAGAAACCGAACTTCTTCCTTTTGAACCGAAAACCGGAAAGCAAGCCGGTTTGGTTATTTATTTCCTTTCTTTTTTTTTTTTTTTTTTTTAGCTTTGGCTTTTCTGGACTGTCTGCGACTGGTAATGCCCACTGATCCCTGGAGATCGCCGAAGGGATCTCTTTGCTTTTGGCATGCATAACACATGACGTGGATGAAGATCTCGGTTTATTTATCGATTTTTTTTTCCTCCGCCCACACTTTCGTCGCCACTATTCAGCCCATCTGTCGGAAAAATTGTTCGGAATATTCAGAAAAGTAGATACTGCTTTGAGGTCTCTTTCAGTTCTTTTTTTTTTTTATGGTGTAATAATTCCAGGATACTGAACAAATGTTATTTGAGATTGTAGCATTAAAGCCCAGGATAAATGAACATTGAATAGTTTCTTCCAGATTAGATTTTTCCAGATTTGAATTGATATTTTTTTATTATGAGTGTCCTATTGTGTCACTTATATGATTTATGGTCAGAATCATTATCATCATTGGCGCAACAGCTCTACGGTGGGCCAAGTTCGTCTGCCCTATTGGCAGATTACGAGACGAGAGTTGTTTTTCTTTTTACGGGATTGGGTTGTCAGCCCTACGCCCAACAACCATATTAGACCGGAACCGGCGGTTTAAAGTGGGTTCAGAACCATTACAAACATCCATGTCAACGCTGCGAATCGAACCCGACACCTGTGGTACCGAGCACCAAAACGCTAGTCATTCGGCCATCAGGTACTTATGGTCAGAATAGTTCACCGATAATTAATGGGAGGAGGAATTATAGCGGTAACCGTCCCGCATTTACGTGTCATATGAGTACAAACATCCTCCTGTCTTTACAATTGGGGCAGAAAAGAATATCTTTTTGGATACAGGGTGTTAGAATCGACATAGAAATGATGCCGTTGGTCTGCGTATACTCGCAGGACGGCCAAATGATTTAACATTAATAAAAAACAATTAAAATTAATACGAAAACAAACAACTAATTTACTTTTTACTTTTAATGAATACTAATATATACAATTACAATTAAATTTAGGATTTTTACAATGGCACTTAAAACAGAATAAATAAAAGATGTTTATAGAGAAAGAATCATATATATAATAATCATAATATTAATATATACCTCAAACGAAATATTCCCATGTGTGTGTAGGCAGTGATTTACCAGTAGCCTCAAAATCTTTAAACAAAGGTGCTCGCAGCTAACATTTGTTGGACTTACATTCTCCATGTAGCCATTCTCGCAGCAAAAATATGTCTACCGACTCACGCACTGTCGCAGATAGCTCTCTCTCTCCCTCCTCCACGGGGCCTTCCTTTCTGCCCGCAAAAGTCTTCCATCACCCCCCACCAAACGACCGGTCTTTACTTTGGACCTCACCTTTGGCCTTCACCACCCATACTTTGGACCTTTTGGGAACGGAGGTAGCGTTATCTACCCCTCCTGGATTCATCCAAAAAAAAAAAAAAAAAAAGAAACACACCCTGCCCACACACAATGGGATAATTACAAGTTACAACATCCTCCCACCTTTAATTTAGGCGGGAGCCAAAATTAAACTCTAAATTTTCTTACAACTATTTTGCTATGGATATACATCTATTAACATAAAAATAAAAATTAAATTAAACACTGCTTGCCAAAGATAAACACATAAAAACAAAATATTATGAACTAAATAAAATTACAGCATATAAAAAATGGGTTCAATTACAAATAAATACTTATTCAAAGAAATAATAGTCTTTCCATTTACAGTCTCAAACATTATTTCTTAGATGATTTAAACAGTCGCCCATATCTGGACCTGTTTTCAGTGGTCAGGGTGAGTACAGGATCTCCAGAAGTTGACACCTCCAACGGGTAAAGTTTTTGAATTGGTCGCGTCAAGCAACCACTACTCGTTCTCACCCGTACTACCCTGGACGCACCATCTCTACTGCTGTAGATTTTCTCAATTTTGCCCATAGGCCACATGACACGTTTTTTGTTTTCCATTTCGATGAGAACAATGTCTCCGACTTTAAGTTCTTGGCACGTGGCTTTGGCCTTCTGCACAAGTTGGCCTAAGTATTCTTACGGAAACGACTTCTCAGTTCTCGACGCAAAGTGTTACAGTAATTCACGCGCACATTCAGTTTGTTGGAGTCGACTGAATCTAAATCAGGTACCCCCACTTGTTTTATGTCTTGCAAGAACATGGAAGGAGTCAAAGGAATGAGTTCATCTGAATCATCTGAGATATAAGTCAATGGGCGGCTGTTTATTGATGCTTCAATATCACAAAAGGATTGTCAGAAGCTCTTCAGAATTCACAGATGATCTTCCTAGAATGCGTACGAGCAGGCTTTTTGACTGAACGAATAAGCCGCTCCCACCATCCCCCACCAAGCAGCAGTAGGGGGATTGAACTTCACTTGATCGGGATAACATTCGTTTTCCGATATTTTCTGCCAATCAATTTTCTTCAAGGCATTGTCCGTTCCTCTAAAGTTAGTAGCATTGTCCGTGTACACCGTGGATGGATGGCTCACGCCGGGCAATGAATCTTCTCAAGGCTTGCGTGAAAGATTCTGTGCTGAGTGACGTAAGAGGTTCAAGATGAATTGCCCTATACACGGCGCAAGTAAATAACACAACCCAGGCTTTCCCTCGGTTTAAGAAGTAAAGGACCACAAAGATCTATACCTGTTATCTCAAAGATTGCCGATTCTCTTACTCTGTCAAGAGGCAACTGTATAGGTGGAGTAGTCAACGCTTTTGCAGTGAATCTTTTTGCATACAACACAACGTGATACGCAAGATCTTATATTTCTCTTGGAAGAAAAGATCCAGTATTGCAGTCTTAATTTGGCTGCCAATATCTGCACACCTGCATGACAGTACTTTAAATGATATTCTTCTTATCAAGCACTCCGTTAAGTAGTGTTTGGACGGAAGAAGGATTGGATATAAAAAGGACAGATCATCATCTCGTTCAATGATCCTAGTTTTAACACGAAGAACATCGTCGTCACCTCGCACCACTTGCAGACCATGCACAGAATTTTCTTTCTCCTGAAAATGCTTTTTCTGCTCTATACTCCACAGAATGATCTCAGACTTAGTTTTTCTTCAACTGTTAGGTTTTAGTACCATAAGAAAGTTTTTTTTTTCTCAATTTATTTACAAAACGTATCATCCAGCAAAAAAAAAACTCACAATTTTAGAAAAACTGGAGAAACGTTCGAACCACTCGGGCTTCTCTATTTTTACACTTAAGTCAACAATTATTTTCTTTTTTTCATCTCTGCTGCAATTAATTCTTCGTTTGGCGAAAATTCAGATCTTCGGCCACGCCTCCGGGGAGGCTTTCAAAATTCAGGGTCCCTCCCACCAACCGTACTGCGACAGATGTTGGAGTGTACAGCCGCGAGATGCTATGTCCGCTGGGATTTAATTTCCCTGGGATGTGTCTCCAGTATTCCTTCTTAGACAGACTTCGAATCTCTTTTTAACTCTATTATTTACGAACACTCCCAGTTTTCTTCACGTTGAATCCAGCAAAGAGCTACTGTTGCATCAGTCCAGTAGTAGGTTGGGACTTCTCTCAAAGATAAGACAACGTATTTAGCCAGGCGTGAGCCTAAACACAAGCTAATAACTCCAAGCGTGGAATAGTCACCTTCTTTAATGGAGATATGCGTGATTTTGCAGCAACAAATTTCACATAAACCTGACCACTACTTTCACTTCTTAAAAATATAACAGTGGCGTAAGCATTTTTACTGGCATCACAGAAAATATGTAATGACCAGGAGTCTCCTTTTTCCATAACCTATACGCCGTTCAAATTTAAGCTGGGAAATACAAGACAGTCCGTGGTACCATACTGAGAATCTAGATTGTAGTTCATCTGGCAAAGGTAAGTCCCAATTTGCTTCAGTTGCCCAGGCTTCCTGGAGTATTAATTTCGCAGGTACCATTACTGGAACGACGAAGCCCAGAGGATCAAATACGGAATGTACTATCGATAGTAGTTTTCTTTTGATAAGTCTGCTATTGGCTCAGACTTGAATGGTATAAATAAACTATCTTCTATATGGTCCCATTGAAGACCTAAAACTGGAGATATAGGCTCAACATTCTGTAACGATAGTTCTTGCTCTGGGCCAAAAGTCCACATACGCAGTTCCATTTTGGCGTCCGCCATAATGGCAGTTGCTTGTTGTATAAATACTTCCAGCTCTACATTCGTATCAACTTAGTGACGCAGTTGTCGACATAAATGCATGTAAAAAGCTTTTCTGCCACAATTTCAAACTTCGCATGTACATTTTCAAGATGGAATGAGATCACTGCTGCCAACAGATAGGGGCTACTGGTAACACCAAAAACAACCCTTTTTATGACGGAATTCTACAATTTTGTTATTTTCCCCACCAAAGAAATTTCAGGTAATTTGATCTTCCGACTTATCCCAATCTGTAAAAAGGCCTCGCCTAATATCGGACGTTACGCCCATCGCCTTTTCCCTAAAACCGCATTAAGATCGCAGGAATTTCTTCTACGAGATTTGGACCTTTATCAAACAATCATTTAGCGAAAGCGAATTATCCGATTTGTAAGAGGCATCAAAAACAGGCCTAATTTTACTAGTTAAACTATCTACTTTGAAAACTGGATGATGTGATAAATAATGTCCCTTTGCACTCTTTTCCGATTCTGGGATTATTTCCACAACATCCCTCCGACACCACTCATTAAATATCTTATCATCCTCGTCAAAGCAATCCAATTTCTTTAATTTCCGTGTAGTGGCAAATAGCCTTTTTTTCTGCAATATGCCTATATTAGAGGCAATGTTTGAGGAAATTTTAGAACCCACGGTAAACTTACGCAATATCTACCATCTTCGTATCTACTTCAAGCCCCTTCAAAAATTGTTCCTGAACTAACTGATCTTCTACCGCTTTGGAAAAGGTTTGTACTTCATCTGTAATACCGATTCTTCAAATCCCACATAACAAGCTTTCATATTTTGAACATGGAGATTAGTAATTAACATAGACTGGGCACCCCTAAATTTTGAACATTTAGTTCTTTTGGTTCTCCACACAAAGTCCCTCCCAATTAGTATTAATGGCCGTAAGACCCTCATTAAGCTGAATTACCTCACCTGTAAGAATTTGTCCATAAATATCGCTGCCTATCAAAAAGAGCCTCCTATTTCCGGATAGTCGTCCCCCATATCCGAAATCCAAATTCTATGCCCTTTAATTCCTTCAATAAAGGACCCTTAGGGATACGTGGTATTACTCCACAAATAATATCCTGATCCAGAAAGTCGAATTGGATATCCAGTGCTTCTCCCTACAGGTCTCAATCTCATAGAATATCGTTTGTGATTTTTAGATTCAGTTCTTGCTCCCCCCAAACAGAGAATGAGTTAATTTCTCAGACGAAAAGCTTTTTAAATGTAAGGCTTCGGCTGTAGATCTTGTGAATATACGACCTCTGAGAACCACAACTAAAAAGACATCTTTACCCTTTTCGTCATGCTCCCGGACACTACCAACCATTAATGTCATAAGGGAGTACTTCTCTCATACATGAAGGAGTAGACATAGTAGCTTGTACCGTAGTAGACCCTTTGTACTCCTAAGCACTCTCACACTTTTTTCCTGAATCTCGGGACATAAAATTACAGGGGTGAGATCGTTTGCACAGATGGCATTGAACAAATTGTTTGCAATCTCTCGCAAAATGTCCAGGCTTTAAACATCGGAGACAGCACTTTTAATTTTCTTAATTTGTCTAATCTATCCTTTTTAGGGTCCAAGACCGAGCTAAAAAACAATTTCCCTTTACTCTCATGACTTTTTCCGCAGAAAACGGCAATTCTTATTTCCTTGGTTGCTACCAAAACTGGCAAAGCGCTCATACGAAAGGTTTTTTATTTTTTAATTTGCTCTCCTTGGGGTGCTCTTCACGCGAGGACGGAGAAATGTCAAACCCCTGACCTTGGCGAGTTTTTTTACTCTCTGTTCTTCAACTTCTTTTCGCAAAAA